>CAUYON010099425.1:0-41720 GCA_963573935.1 Arctocebus calabarensis
TCTCACGCTGTCTCCCTGTGTCCCCAAAGGGATGTTTCTGGGCAGATCTCGTCAGCCAGAGATGCCTGAAGTCTTCTCTCCCCAGTCTCACTGAGCCCAGTTGCAAGGAAGCTGTTACTCAGCCACCATCTTGGCTCCTCCTCCTGCTCAACAAATTTGACTGGACATTTGCTCAATGCTTCTCTTGCTTCATATTAAAGATGTTTTCTGAAGGACATCAAATAAATTGCTTAATATCATCCTGGAAATGGAGTTAGTAGAAAGCACACACTTTTAAAGCTAGCAGTGATGACATCTCTTTTGGCCTTAAAAAAAATTCTATTCAGTAAACATAAACCTTTAGCGTTTTCTAGATGATATTTGTAAGATAGATTTCTGTGATAAGCTCATTAAGGTTTATTGGCTCCTAGTTTAGCTAGCTCAAACTTTCAAGGGAAATATAGCAAAACACAATAATATCCCAACACAGAAGAGTCATAGACAGAGGTCTCTGGAAGGCCAGAGGAACAAACCATTGATGACTAGCAGTGGGAGCTAGAAAGAGGGGGAATTGTAGCATATCTTTATACAACCGCTCTGACATAGCTGAACTGATGTTGTCTCTGACCTAGACTACTTGACGAAGCTAGTTAGATACCTCAAAATGTAAAAATATATTCAAAGTATTACCAACTAGTAGTTATAATAGATGCCCCTAAATACTATATTTCCTGAGTTGACCCATGACAATCCTCCCTCAGTGCTGAATTAACAGCAAGGATACGTGTAGAGTTTGAAGATGGGCTTCCAACCCAATTTGGTCACAAATGCACCAAAATATTGATTATTTTCCTGGAAATCTTGAAATATGTTTTTAAATTCTTGTATCAAGTTGAAAAGCATGACTGCACATTTTTCACTGTTCAGAGAACTGTGTTTAGCTACGATGTTGTAAGGTACAAAATTGTTGCCCTAATTGGAGTTTGCCATAATTTCAGTTTCATTTGAAACACTGCTTTGTGTTTGAAACACTGCATTGATAAGTTCATTTTCACCTTGAAAACACAAATTTAACTCATTTAAATGAGTTGTTAAATCCATTAAAAATGTTGAATCTGTAAGCTGGTTTTCATCATCAAGTTTTGGCACAAATTTTGGTTTTGACCATAAATGATGTGATAACATGTAACAAATCATAAAATTTTTCCAGCATTTGGCCTTGACCTAGCCATCTTTACATCTGAAAAGTAATCAATGTCACTGTAGTCAGCATCAACACTTTAAAGAAATTCCTGGAATTGGTGATGATTTAATCCCTTGGCCCTTTTAAATTCACAGTCTTGATAAGGATTTGTGTGATGTTATGTATTTTTTAAGCTTTTGCACATAAATTGTCTTGATGTACGATGCAATGATACTTCATCAAACTTTACTTTGGGGCATCAATTACATCTTCTATTAATTTGATAAGTTCCTCTCTTTTATCTACTGTCATCAGGGTGCCATCAGTAACTGTACCAGACATGTTGACAATAGACAAAGAAAACCAGTTAACACATTTTTTACTGCTTCTTATGCTTACATATTTCTTATGTTAATGAAAGCTATGTTTGATTTGAGCATTCCACATTGTATATCAAATCATTCATTTGTACCCCATAAATGTATGCTGTTATGATTTTAATTAAAAATTAATAAAAATGGTTTCAGGAAAACAAATGCTCACCTGACTTTTAAATAACATTAACCATCTAATGTTGCAATGGTAGCTTAAAATATTATTAATAATCACCATCTCATCAAGTTACCATGAGCACGTGTAACATCTAATGCTGTCAATTCAACCATCTGAGCTCAGAAGATAACACATTGGAACCTGCACACTGCCATAAAACTGAAGTCATGCGTGCATACAAATAGTGAGTATGTTTATTTCACATGACATTACCACAGGACACTGTGGTCTACAAAGTTTACCCTCAAGAACTGCACAATCATCTAAAAAATGCAAACATTGTAACCTAATCTTTCACACCCTGGTATTAATCTGGAAAAAAATATGGCTGCAAATCAAAGGCTACTAAATAAACTAAATCACATAAAAAAAGGAGTATGCAGTCAAGTTCTACCAAAAAATTACAAAAAAATTCTCAGGACATTTTAAATTCACAATTGTGTGTTGGACCACATTCATAGTCATCCTGGGCCACATGCAGCCCACAGGCTACAGTTTGGACACCACTGAACATGTAACATTTTAACTGCCTTCTTTTATTTAGCAGAATGTTTTGGGGGTTCATCTGTATTGTTGCATATATTGGTATTACTTGCTTTTTTGTTACCAAATAATATTTCATTGTAAGTATATGATTTTTCTTCATCTATTACTCAATTGGCAGATATTTGGGGTATTTTCACTTTTGGTCTAATATTAATATAAATAATCATAAAAATGCTGCTATGAATATTTATATACAAGTCTTTATGCAGACATGTATTTATTTCTTTTAGGCATATACTTGTATAGCAATTAAGATTTGAGGAAGTAAGTTTATTATATTTTTTAATATCGAAAGCGTATTGGTTTTTGTTTATAGAGTTTATTGACAAGTCCATGTAATGCAGCCAAGTATAGAATGTACATGTTCTTTGAGTTGGATGTTACAAATGAAGAAGAATTACCTTATTTGAGGGATGAAAAATCCATCCATTCTGTCCATGGTTCAGAATGGATACAGGCCATAACCTGCACACAGTGCTAGGAAGCAGATGGAAACAGGCAGAGGGAAAGTGCGTAGGAAGATTGAGAAGAACATCTTAAGGAGTTTGAATGTTATTAACAGTCAGAAAAGTTGGTGGGGGGGAAAGGAAGGAGAAGGGACTATGCTGCAAAACAAGAGAGCACCATATGCCAAACCATGAATGGGGTAGTTAAAGAGGCAGCAGGTGTATAGGAAATCAAACACCACCACGCAAACGAGAGGCTAGTTTGGGAGAAAGAGGTGGCCAGTGAGTATAAACAACCTCACACTTTGAAACAGGTTTCCAGGGAACTATTTTCCATTCATTTTTTTCCATCCCTTTAAAAAAAAAGAAAACAACTCTCAATCACTTTGACAAAAAAATTGCCTATGGGAAAAAGTTTGTCATTATTAAAGTATTAATGGAAAAAGCAATACCTTGTTTTCAATTCATACTATCCTATATTACAACTTTATGTTTTGTTTTAAAAGTCATAAAAGACTTGCAGGAAATTTAGAAAAGACTAAAAGTGTATAACATAGAAATCAATAGTAATCCTACAACCCAGAAACCACCAATTCTAACATTTTGAAATCAATCTATAACCATTTTCATCTTTACAACTTTAAATGAAATCGTATTTATAAAATAAAAATTAAACCATAAACATTGTTTTAGTTGTTTTTTGCAATTAATACTAAATTATAAACTTTTTTCTGATTTACACATTTTAGAGGAACAAGATATTTAAGACAACATGGAATTTAGCTTTGAGGAAAAGATGTATAAATTATCGAATCCCTTCTGTGTGTTCGTTTATAACAGTCTTTTATCTCAACACAATCTACAAATGTTTTGATATCAGAAATAGTTTCTTAACACTGCTAATTGGTTATTAAAATGATTTTCAACTAAATTAGTTAAAATAAGCGTTAAAAAGCTATTTTAATGGGGGCCAAACACGATTCTAAAAGGGACTTTACCCAACAAATGCAATCAGTGTAACATGGTTTCTTGTACCCTCAACTGAATCCCCAACAATAGAAAAAGAATTAAAAAAAAAAAAAAAGACTTCCTAGGCATACATAAAAGTGGTAGAGGCAATTTCAGAGATCATAAATGATGGTTTTGATTACATTGAAAATTAAACAAGACATTCTAAAAAAATTATAAATAATGAAAAGCTAGGCAGAGTACTCAAGAAAAAAATACAAAGAAGTGTCGGTGTTGTTAATGTTCACAGAATTAATACATATATTATAAATAGGAGTTGAGCGTGCCTAATAATGTAATTAAATGGGCAAAGAATTTGAATAGTCGTTTCTCAAAGAAAGTCAAATAACTGATAAAAATTTTAAAAATTGTTACTTACCAAGACCAAGCAAGCATGATAATTAAAATTGGGACTCCTTCTTTTGTATGTTTAATTAGCAGAATTAAAACCTACATTTTTTTTTTAAGGGGGAGTTTCTCACTCTGTCACCCAGGTTGGAATACCAATGGTGTGATTGTCACAGTTCACTGCAGCATGCAGCTTTCTTTTGTTATTGTTGTTGTTATTTATTTAAATTAAATCATAACTGTGTACATTAATGCATTTATGGGGTACAATGTGCTGATTTTATATACAATTTGGAATGCTACATCAGATGGACTAATATAACCTTCACTTCATGTACTTCTTTGTTGTGATAAGACATTTATACTTTACTTTTAATAGTTTTCTAGGTTCAAGCTATTATCCTTCCTCTGTGTCCGAAAGTGGAAAGTACTGGGATTACAGATGTGGGCCTTCAGGCCCAGGAAAAATCCAATATCTTTTGACCCAAGGAGGAATGTGCATTGCCAGCTTCCTCAGTGTGATTGCAGTAGTCAAAACTTTCTTTCTTAAAAGCAGTAAGTGTCTTTAAAATGTTTATTTGCACCAATGCAATCTTAGGAAGTTTTTCCAACAGAGACAAACATTTATGACTAAAGATATTGATGTCTAGTGTTTGTATGCTATTTCATGCATTTTTATTAGCACAAAATAATTACTATGAAGAGTGTTAAATAAATAATACAGACTGGACAGGCTATAATTCTAGCACACTGGGAGACCAAGGCGAGTGGATTACTTCAGCTCACAGGTTGAAACCAGCCTATACCAGAGCGAAACCCTGTCTCTACTAAAAATACAAAAAAACTGAGGCTAGAGGAAAACTTGAGCCCAAGCATCGGAGGTTGCTGCAAGCTATGATGTTGTACTCTACCTGGGGTGACAGCTTGAGACTCAAAAAGAAAACAACAACAACAAAAAATAAACTGCAGCTTTATATACGTATAATACAGTATTTTTGTTCCAATAAAAGTGACACTTAAAAGAACATTTTAAGACATGAGCTAATTCATATTATATATGTGAAAATTCAGAGTGCAAGACTACTTGAACTGTATACAAAGTATGATACCAATTTAATTAATGCACACAGAGAAAAAGACTTAAGGAAAACACATATGCGTTTTTAATATTGGTTTCTTCTAACAACTAAGTTACAATTAACTTGATTTCATTTCTCTATTTCTTAAATCCTGATTTAAGAAAATTCATAGGAAATGTCTACAAATTTATCAAGAGTATCACCTCAATACTTTGCTTTTCAGGGTTTGGTAGATCCTGAATTTGCCGTGCACTTCCATTATGAGGATTGCACTCTTAATATGAAGATTACACCCTTGCCTGTGTTGCTCCCTCCCAGTGGAGCATCCTGTTTAGTTCAAGACAGCTTATCACTGAGTGCTAGAACTTGTCCCCACAGCTTCAGTTGACTGGATAGTGTCTTAGTTGTGCACCTTCCTGGAGTCTGGGACTGGCTCCACACAGTAGTCTGTGGTCTTTATCTCCCACTCCAGAGTGATCACGTGATGTCCTGCAGATGCATGCCACTGTGTCTGGTTAGTTTTTTAGTTTAAATTTTTTTTTTTTAGAGATAGGGTCTTGCCATATTGTCCAGGCTATCCTCAAACTCCTGGATGTAAGTGAGAGGGTTGGAATGTCATATATCTTCTTGGATTTTAATTTTTATACATCTAAAAGGAATATTTTTGGGACACATATCAGGGCATTAAAAGATGCAGTTAATTGTGAGGAGAAAAGAGGACTGTATTTCCTGAACAACTCCTTTGTGTCAGATATAATACTAAGAACTTTTTGTTTGAGGTGTCCTTTAGGGTGATACTGCCAGTAGGTATTATGCCCATATAGAACTTTCATATGGGATGCCATTCAATGATCACTGTAACCCTAGAGATAAATATTAGTTTCCCAAATTATGTCTGAGTCCTTTTATAGCTGAATCCATCTCATAATTATCTCTGTCTCTATTACCTGACTATGTATGTATTAGTTAAAAGTCCCAGGGGTAGTAAATGACAGGCTGGAACTTTAATAGCAATGTGTATGACTTCAAAGACAGACTGTCTAGGCTCTTTTATTTGTCCAGGGGATAGACATTTCTCAAAAACTGCTTCCTCACCTAACAGAGATTTTAACCTGACTGAGATATGAAATCTGAGATCCCATAGCCAGTTGGATATTTGGAGTCCTAAACAGGGGGAGTGGAGTGGGAGACAAGTAGAGGAAAGAGATCAAAGGTCTGAATTTTCAAAACCTTCCCAGATGATGTGGGTGCAGCTGACGGCTGGCAAGCAAACTACAGCAGTCTTAACTGCAATGTGCTCTGATTCGGTGATCTGAGGAAGAACTTCTGTTAAAATTAACACATAACCAGATGGAAAATTGTATCTACGTGGTTTCAAGAAAATTTATGGACATATCTTACTTTAGATTGGCACTCCCCAATACACATAGAATATGTGCTGCAAATGCAATTAGAAATTTGCCAGTAGGCACATTAAAAGTGTAAAAATAGATCAGCAAGTAAAATAACTATTTTCTTTCTTTTTTTTTTTTTTTGAGACAGAGCCTCAAGCTGTTTCTCTGGGTAGAGTGCTGTGACTTCACAGCTCACAGCAACCTCCAACTCCTGGGCTCAAGCGATTCTCCTGTGTCCGCCACCCAAGTAGCTGGGACTACAGGAGCCTGCCACAACGCCCGGCCATTTTTTGGTTGTAGCCATCATTGTTGTTTGGCAGGCCCAGGCTGGATTTGAATCTGCCAGCTCTAGTGTATGTGGCTGGCGCTTTAGCCACTTGAGCCACAGGCGCTGAGCCTAACTACTTTATTTCTAATAATTTATTTTTTTAGGGTTGGTATAACCAAGCTATTACCATTTCCACATATAATAGACATAAAAATTACCAATGAGAAATTTTACATTCTTTTTTATTTTTATACTAAGTCTTTGAAATTTAGTATATGTTTTACACTCACAACATATTTCACTTTGAACTAGGCATATTTCAAGTGTTCCCATGTAGCAAGTGGCTGCTGTATTAAGGAGCACAGTTTTGCACTCTTTGCCCCAAAGTCTGAAATCTGAGGTTCAGGTTTGCTCAGGAACCCAATACAGTTTGTGCTGTGAAAAAGGCCTCTGAGAATGACCTACATTTTGTGCCTCTGAAGTGTGAAGCTCCATCTCTGCCCCTACCCCCTTTTTTGGAGAAGGAGTCTCAATTTTTTGTCCTCGGTAGGTTGCGACGTCATCACAGCTGACAGAAACCTCACACTCTTGGGATCAAACGATCCTCCTGCCTCAGCCTCCTGAGTAGTTGGGACTACAGGCACCCACCACAATGCCCAGCTATTTTTTTTTAGAGATTGGGTCTCACTCTTTCTCAGGCTGGTCTTAAACTCATAAGCAAAAGCAATCCACCTGCCTCAGCCTCCCAGAGTGCTAGGATTATACGTATGAGCCACTGCACATGGCTTCACCACCCTTTTTTTTTCTGAGAGAGACAGAGTCTTGCTGTATTGCCCAGCCTGGAGTGAGCATTGGCAGTATCATAGCTCACAGTAGCCTAGAATCCCTGGGATCAAGCTTTCTTCCCACTTCATCCTCTAGAGTACCTCATATTAGAGATGCATACCACCATGTCTGGCTAATTTTTTAGTTTAATGCTTTTTACAGATGAGTCTGGCTATATTGTGCAGGCTGGTTTCAAACTCCCAGGCTCAAGCAATCTTTCCACCTCTGTCTCCCAAAATGTTGGCATGTCAAGCATAAGCCCAGCACCCCAAAATAACTTTTTAATAACACTGTCTCATTTAATCAATACAAAACTAATATATATGTTTTAGAGTATCCATTATACAGATTGGTAAAACTGAATTGTATTAGCTTCCTGGGAACATTGTAATGAAGTACTATGAACTGGGTGGCTTAAACAACAGAAATATATTGTCTAGTAGTTCTGGAGGTCAGGAGTCCAAGATCAAGAAGTCAGCAAGAGAATCTATCTACTCAGAAGAAAAAAAATTCTGTTTCTCCTAAGGACATTTGCACTAAACTGTTTATCGCAGCTCAATTAATAATAGCAAAATGTGGGCGGCACCTGTGGCTCATAGGAGTAGGGCGCTGGCCCCATCTGCTGGAGGTGGCCGGTTTGTACCCAGCCTCGGGCAAAAACCCCATGCCAAAAAAAAAATCACAAAATGTGGAAACAACTTAAATGCCCACCAACCCATGAATGGATTAACAAGCTGTGGTACATGTATACCATGGAACACCATTCAGCCACTAAAATAGATGGAGAGTTTGCATCTTTTATATTAACCTGGATAGAGTTGGAACACGTTCTTCTTAGTAAAGTACCATGTGAATGAAGAAGCAAGTATCCAATGTACTCAATGCTAATATGAAGCCAGTACATGCTCACAAAAGTGAAAATCTAAATCAATTAAAGGTGGGGGGTGTAGGGAGAGGGATGGGGGTCACAGTGTATAGAATACCTCTTGGGGGCTGGACATCATTATAAGAGGGATTTTCCCTAACAAATAAGTACAAACAGTGTAACCTAATTCCTTGTATCCTTAATAAATCTGAAATGAGGCTCGGCGCCTTTGGCTCAACGGGTAAAGGCGCAAGACACGTACACCAGAGCTTGCAGGTTCGAATCCAGCCCGGGCCCGCCAAACAACAATGATGGCTGGAACCAAAAAAAATGGCCGGGCATTGTGGCGGGCACCCGGAGTCCCAGGTACTCGGGAGGCGGAGGCAGGAGACTCACTTCAGCCCAGGAATTGGAGGTTGCTGTGAGCTGTGATGCTACAGCACTCTATCCAGGGTGATAGCTTGAGGTTCTGTCTCAAAAAAAAAAAAAAAAAAAAAAAACCCTGAAATGATTTAAAAAAAAAAAAAGTCAGCAAGGCCATGCTTCCTCTGAAGGTTCTAGGGAAGGATTTGCTTGCTGCAGAGCTCTCTCCTAACTTCCCATAGTTCCTGGTTCATGGCAGCATGACTCCAGTCTTCACCTGGTGTTCCTGCCGTATATGTGTCTGTGTTCAAACTTTCCTTTTTTATAAGGACATTGGTTAAATTGGATTGGGGGCCCACCTTCCGCCAATGTAACCTCATCTTAATTATTATCTGCCACAACCCTATTTCTGAGAGGCACTTTCTGAGCTATTGGGGGTCAGACTTGAAGAGTTAACTATTAATCACAGGGCTTTAGATTGACCGGTTTTCTTCTCCCAGCTACATATGGCATGCAAGCTTGTGTCTGTCTGTGTCTCCGTTTGTACATGTGTTTCTCCTCAGTTTCCTGGGGGCCCAGTCATCACTCCAGCCTCCAATAACTCCTCAGCCCACAGTGGGCAATTGATAAATGTTTAATGAAAAAAAAAAAAAAAGCAAAAGCAGACTTCTGGCAAGCTCAGGATCACGTGTGTTATGTTATTGTCACTTCAGGGAGGTGTGCACCTTTTATGGCTTGTCTTTGATTTGGCTGGAATCCCCTGTTTTCAGGGCTTTACAAGACTTATAAATTTTATCTGGTTGGAAACTTGGCTAAACTTCCTGGCTTCGAGCTTTTAATTGATGCTATGCTTATTGGGATGTGCAAAATGTGAATTCCAGTCTTTATGACGCTTTTTATGCCCATGTAATTTATAAATACTTTGGCGCCACAGAAGGTTCTCACTTAGTTGTCAGCTTTTGCAGAGATGAAATCTAGATGTCCTTAGGATAGACCTACAAAGTAAGAGCCAAAGTAAAGCTGTTTGTTAGCAATATCTTGATCAGCTAGTTGTCTTACATGGAAATGCTTTTTTTTTTTTAGGTACTCCTAGGAAAATCCCCATCCTGCCACAGGCTGAGCTAAAGACCATCCACATGGACAATGACAATGCTGATGTCTCATAAAGGGGCTCCATGCCACCCTCATGCCCAGGACCACCTGTCCATGCACACACTTCTGAAACTCAATCCAGCTAGTAGGGTTTTATTTCAGATTCTACAGTGTGGGGTCAACACATTATTGGCTTAGAGATGCTAATGTGTGTTTTATGAGTTAGAGACAATAATAGTCCTAAATGCATCCATTAATTGAACTAATGTTTATTGAGTCCCTATTGTGTGTTCAGAGCTGGGGAATACACACACATAAATGAGACTCTGAGGCTGCCTCTGCAGACTTCACAATCTAATCACAAGATCAACAGAGACATAAACCATTCAGGCTGCAATGAGCAGAGCTCCATAGTTGAGTTTGGACAGAGCACTTTGAGGGCACAGTGAAGGAAATTTTGCTGTGAACATTATCATGAGGTGAATAGGAACTAAATCTAGTTCTACAGGAATTTCATACAAGATATGAAACTTCATACAAGATTCAAACTTGTTTTGATAAATATTGGAAAATTAATAAAGACTAGCACGAAGTGGAGAGTATCACTGGGAAAAGACATGACTTCTTTTAAACCACATGGCATGGCTCCACCATCATGGACCCAGATCCTGCCAGGGCTGAACAACTCCTTCCTTTGCAACTCAGGAAGTCTCTCTTACTTTTCTTTTTCTTCAGCATAAAGATAATCACTATATATGTTGTGCACTGAAAGTTGAAGGAATTTTGCATAATTTTCTTGTGTAATCATCACAGCATAATGATAAATGTTTTCATAGTCATCCTCCTGACCAGAAAACTGAGGCTTGGGGCGAATACACGACTTGCCTAAGATCACATGGTATTTTGTAGTTATATGGATCATCTTTCTTGCTTTTGAAGATGATAGAAATCAAAACTGAAATTTAACCTTAACAGAACAAGCAATTTATTGTCAATTATCTGGAAAGTGAAGGGGTAGAAATTAGAAATAGGTAGGATTGGAAATAGGACAACATTACTGGGACTTTCTCTACGCTGAATCTGTCACTTTCTGCATACCAGCATCATTTTCTCAAATTTCTCCACGTGGTACCCTTTCCGTAGCAATTCCAAGGGCACATTTCTGATGCTATTACAATGACACAAGCCACCTTCAGATAGTAAGTCCCACAGGAGAACTCTGATTGGCTCACTTTGGGTACTTTCTCAGGTAACTTCTGACGACAACTGGAGTTAAGGGTCACCACCAACACAATTGTATGTTTTTAAGTATTTCTTACAAGGAAGATCGTGTTGTTCAAAATAGAATAATGAATGGGTTGTAGCCTTCACTTGAACGACAAAGAATTTGTGAGTTTGGTAACTTGTCATTCTTTCAGGGTAATATGCATATGTAAACACTGCCATAGGCCAGGTGGAGAAACAGCCTCAGTTAAGAGACTCTCTTAGCTTCTCTCCAACGCTACAGTCTGGACAGCTGCTCAGTTACCTAAACCATAAGCTGGAATGTAAATTTGTTTAGCCTTTTTGAAGGTCAATGTGGCAATAGCCACAAGTTTGCTAACCCAGCTGCTTTACCTTCAGTTAAACACACACACCTAAAATATGTATCAGGGGTAGTATTATAATAGCAAAATATTTTTTTAAAAGACTGGTGTCCATAAGTAGGACAGTAATTTATGAGATGCCACACCCATGCTGGGTAATACTTTGGGGCCACTAAGAAAAATTAAGCTAGAAATCTTTTATACTAAAATGGAAATTTGATCAACATGAATTCAGGGGGGAAAAGGCAGCTGTTGATCGATTTGGATTATAATTCACTTTGTGTTAGTTAAAGCCACATTTTGATATTTATATATGCCTTTATAAAGAGAGAATATGTATTTAACTCAGAGACTACTTATTTATTCATTCATTAAAACCAAATTTATTAGCTGACTACCCCGAACTCAATTGAGTACACATAATATTAAGTAAAACAGGTAACGAGTCTTCATAAAGCTTGCAGTGTACGAGAAAAATAGACGATAATGCTTTTACAGTAAAAATAGGCTAAATATAATAAAAATATTGATGAAACTAGTGAAACATTCATGATGCTATGGTATAGAATGAGGGTGAGCTTTTGATTTGTGACATTTTCCAGAACAGATATTTTAATCGAGACCTGAAAAATAAGGTAATATTACTCTCGCTTCAAAGGCTGTGCAGGATAATTTAGATCACCCTTCTCATTCACTAGTCAGGAACCGGAGAGTTAATGTCATTGGTATTGCAGAGATTCAAACACAAACACAGGTTCTGGAAGCACTATTAGGTGGGGAAGTTTGGTGTGTTTCAGGACTTGAGAATCCCAGGTAGGAAAAGAAGAGTGAATGTGGAAGGAGGGGTGAGCAAGTTTGGAGAAAGAGCGCACCGGGCTGAGCAGCAGTTCTCAAACCTTACAGTCTTGGCACTTTCTGACTCTCTTAGAAAAAGATCCCATACAGTGTTCTTATGTGAGTTATACATATATTTATTAATACTCATAATAATTGCTTTTAATGGTGAATTTAAAAGACAATATGTATTTATTACTTTATTTAAAAAATAATAATAAACCCATTACACACCATAGCAAGTTGAATGGTGATTCCTCTGAATGGCATATCTAGGAGCTACTATCCAGAACCTATAAAAGTATTTGGAATGGTTTTTGGAAAAAGAGTCTTTGCAGATGTGATAAAGCTAAGGATCTCAAGTTGAGATTATGCTGGATCAAGGTGAAATCTAAATCCAGTGACAAGTCCTCATTAGAGAAGAGAAGGGCAAGCAGACACAGAGAAACAGGGGCAAAAACCACAAGAAGAAGCAGACCTGGAGATGCTGTGTCTACAGCTACAATCACCAAGGTTCACCAGTCAGAAGCCAGAAAAATGCATTATCCCTCAGAAGGAACTAACGTCAACATCTTGATTTTAGAATGTTGGCCTTTAGCACTGGGAAAAAGTAAATTTCTGTTGTTTTAAGCTACTAAACTTGTAGTAATTTGTTGGCTAGTCATAGGAAATTAGTAAGCATCTCAATGTAAAAGAAAGTAGATTTGTAAAGAGGAACCACATTTTCTGAAGGAAAAATAAATGAGGCCATAGTGGTCAAGATAGCAAAAAAATAGAGACCAAAAATAGAGACATAGATACTTGGATCATATAGAAAACCTGTAAATGAAACCAACAACTTATCTAATCTTCGATAAACCAAACAAGAGCGTTTACTGGAAGAAAGACTCCCTATTCAATAAATGGTGTGGAGAAAATGGATATCCACATGTAAAAGACAGGAACTGGATCTGCACCTTCCTCCACTCACAAACATTGATTCATGATGGATAAAGGACATAAGGCATGAAACAATAAAAATCCTCAAAGAAAGAATTGGAGAAACACTGGAAGATATTGGCCTGGGGAAAGACTTTATGAGGAAGACTACCATGGCAATAGCAACAACTGCAACAATAAACAAATGGGACTTAATTAAACTGAAAATCTTCTGTACAGCCAAGGAGACAATAACCAAAGCAAATAGACAACCTACCCAATGGGAAAGGATATTTGCACATTTTTAATCTGACCAGAGTTTAATATCCAGGATCTATACTGAACTTCAATTAATCTACAAGAAACAAACCAACAATCCCATACATCAATGGTGAAGACAGATGAATAGAATCTTCTCTAAAGACGACAAATGGCCAGTAAACATTTGAAAAAATGCTCACCATCCTTAATTATTAGAGAAATGCAAATTAAAACCACCCTGAGATACCATCTAAGTCCAGTGAGAATGGCCTATATCACAAAATCTCAAGATTGCAGATGCTGGTGTGGATGTGGGGAGAAAGGAACACTTTTACACTGCTGGTGGGACTGCAAACTAATACAACCTTTTTGGAAGGAAGTATGGAGAAAGCTCAAAGAACTCAGTCTAGACCTCCCATTTGATCCTGCAATCCCATTGCTGGTCATCTATCCAGAAGAAAAAAATAACTTTTTATTATAAGGACACTTGTACTAGGCTGTTTATTGCAGCCCAATTTACAATTGCTAAAGTGTGGAAACAGCCTAAATGTCCTTGAACCCAGGAGTGGATTGGTAAGCTATGGTATATGTATACCATGTAATATTACTCAGTCATCAAAAATAATGGAGACTTTGCAGCATTTGTAGTAACTTGGATGAAGGTGGAACATATTGTTCTTAGTGAAACATCACAGGAATGGAGAAGAATGTATCCTATGTATTCAACTTTGATTTGAGGACGATTTTTTTTTTGTGAGACAGAGCCTCAAGCTGTCACCCTGGATAGAGTGCTGTGGCATCACAGCTCACAGCAACCTCCAATTCCTGGGCTCAAGCAAGTCTCCTGCCTCTGCGTCCCAAGTAGCTGGGACTACAGGCGTCCACCACAATGCCGGCCATTTTTTTTTTTTTTTGGTTGCAGCCATCATTGTTGTTTGGCGGGCCCAGGCTGGATTTGAACCCGCCAGCTCAGGTGTACATGGCTGGCGCCTTAGCCCGTTGAGCCACAGGCGCCGAGCCAATTTGAGGACAATTGATGACAATCACTGACACAGTGGGGCATGGGGAAGGAGAGAGCAGACAGAGAAGGAGGAAGGGAGTGAGGTAAAGAAAACCAAAAAAATAAATAAATAAATAAAGGAAAGAAAAGAAAATAGTGACTAACTTTCATATAAATTGGATTCAATTCTGACCAAAGTACATTACATAAACATTAATTTTTTAATTCATCTTGTCAATATGTCGGTTAGGATATTGCATCCTCATTGATAAGTGAAACATGTTTGTAATTTCTCATTATAATAATATATTTTCTCCAATTTCAATATCAGGTGTGTCCGGATCAAGTAGAATGATATTGAAATATTTCTTCTTTTTTATTGTTTATAAGATTTCTGGAATTGCTTGTCTTGTAAAATCATTTTGGTCTAAGAGTTTATGATAGCTTAATTACTGTTTTTCTATGAATGATTATTTTGTGGTTAATATGTTAGCATAGCAATATTCCCATATAGTTTTTTGTTTCTTGGGAGGTTGGACTTTGGGGAGGCAGAGTTAATACTTGGCCTGAAATATCCTACTTTATAATAGTGACATTGCTTTCTGTTTTGTCTTGCGATTTTTTTTTTGAGGTGAAATTTAAGTTTTTGTGTGAGTAGTACTATTATACCTATCTTAAGTGTCTTGCTTGTAGTATATCACATCATACCTTTGTTTAATTCTTAATAAACTGTTCACTTGTTTAAAACAAAAAGATGTGTTTTCTTGTTGTATTTTTCCCTTGACCAATATGAAGTGACAATCTTTGTCTTTTTTGGCTTTCGTTGCTTTAAATCTACTTGTATCTGAAAATAAGATTTCAACCCCTCTTTGCTTCTGAATTTTGTTGCCTGAAAAATTGTCTTCCAACACTTAACTCTGAGTTTTAATTTGTCTTTTGACACTAGGTGTGTTTCATGTAGACAAGAAATGGATGGCTTATGTTTTTTTTCATCCAATCAGCCAATATATGCCTCTTCAGTGGGGAATTCAATCCAGTCACATTTATTGAGATAATTGATAAGTGTGGTAGCTTTCTATTCATCTTAATTTGTGAAAGTATATTGCTTAGTTTTGTCTTTTTCATCATTGTGGAAGGTAGGTTCTGTCCTGTAATTTCTGGGTGCTTAATTTGCTTGTGGTCCATTGTGATAGTCAGTGTGTGTAGAAGTATTTCCTATACAGCTTGTCTTGTTAGGGGAAATGTCCTCATTGTTTGCACGTCAGTAAAAGATTTGATTTCTCCATCAATTTTAAAGCTTAGCTTAGCAGGATATAGAATTCTGGGCTGGAAATTGTTTTGTTTAAGTATATTAAAAGTAGATGACCATTGTCTTCTTGCTTGAAAAGTTTCATTAGAGATGTCTGCAGCCACCCAGAGGGATTTCCTCCTGTAGGTCAATTGGTGCTTGCTCCTGGCAATTTGAAGAATCTTTTCTTTTGCTTTGACTTTTTACAGATTCATCACAATGTGTCTTAGAGAAGGTTGACTAGAGTTGAGGTGACCTGGAGTCTGATATCTCTCTGAGAGGAGTGTGTCATAATCTTTGGTGATATTTGGGGAATTTTCATTTCTAATATTCTCTAGTATGGCTTCCATTCCCTTAGGGCATTCTTCTTCCCCTTCTGGGATACCTATAACTCATATGTTTGAATGCTTCATAAAGTCCTATAATTATGTCAATGAACACTCTGCTTTCTCTCTCTTTTTTTTCCTGCCTCTTTATCTGAGTTATCTCAAGAGCTTTGTCCTCTACCTCCAAAATTCTTTCTTCTGCATGATCTAATCTGTTGTTGATACTTTTTATTGCATCTTTAAGTTCCCTAATTGACTGCTTCAATTCTGTCAGCTCTGCTATATCCTTTCTATATTCTTCATATCATTTATCTCTTATTTGATTCTGTTTTTGAATTTCCTTTTGGTTATTTTCCACTTTCTCAGAAATTTACTTCATTGTTTTTTGGTTATTTTCCACATTTCTCAGCAATTTCCTTCTTTGTTTTCATGATCTGTATTTTAAGTTTCTCTTTGGGCATTTTAAACATTTCTTTATAGGTAGTAGCAGTAGCTACTCCTTTCTCCTTGGGGAGTTGCTCTGGACTGGTTTTTCATGTTGCCAGGAATTTTCTGCTGGTTCTTCTTCATGAGTGTTTTCTTTTATCTGTTTCCTTGCACTAATTTTCCTTTCACTTCATCTTGCTCTATAGGTTACCATGCCTCTGATGCAAAGTTCAGATAAGTTCTTTTGGTACAGGAATATAAGGATGAGAAGACTGAAGAACAAGAAGGGAAAAAAGATTTTAAAAAAAGAAAAAGGAGAAAGGAGGGAAGGTGAGTATAAGGAAATATTATCAGAAAGAAGGAGACAGGAATAATAAAGGTGTGACTGAACAAGTTTTGACTCAGACCTTATAAACCCCGAAACTCTAGGAGTTCTGGGTTTGTTGGTTTCCTTGTGGTCATTTGCTCTTTGCCAACCTGAGCTTACCCGGTGCTCAACATCCACTAAATAGAAAGGAAAGGCAAAAATACTCTAAATCAAACCAAAACAAATCAACAGAAAAACTTGCAGGACTAAAATGGAGGAAAACCCAAATAACAGGGGCAGAAATGCTAGAAAAAAATGAAGTTCTTATTGTTAAAGAAGGCAACAATGGAAAATTATATTTACATTAGAAAATGAAGAAAGAAAAAAAAAGAAAAATCTAGGGAAAAAATTGAGATAAAAAATCCAAAAATAAAGCCTTGCATATATCTTACTAAATATTGTCTGGGCAACAGCTGATCTTCTGAGGTATAAGATGCTAGTCACAATGCTGATACCACTGTACAAGATGCAGATTGGAGGCCTCTGCTGACTACTTTGCCCTCAAACCCTGTAGGGTTGAGATCCTGAATCTCTCCTCAGCAGGCTTAAAAGAATCTTTAAACCATTAACCTTGGCTAAGCAGAAACTGTTCCAGGAAAGCACTTGTCAATGGGATCTCTCCTAAAGTGGTTGCCCACTTATTTGATGCACCAAAACTGGCCTGACTCTATGCCCTGAGGGCCAAGGTTGCAAGGAAGCCCTCTCACTGCCAAACACTGAAAGTTTTGCTTTCTCCTGGCATCTCAGTCCTGGCCTTTTGTGCTGTTCACAGTCACTAAATCACTTGTCCAAAGTCTCCCAGCCCAAGCCTTGCCCTGTGACCCTGAGGGCAGAGCCTGCAGGGGAAGTTCTCACCCAATGGATGTGCATGATCCACAGGTAAACAATGTTAGCTCTGTTCAGGCCCAGTGGCTCAGTCCCATGCCTTGGGCAATGCTTAAAGTCATCTGCACTGTTGCCCTAGTTCTCTCAAGGTAATTCAAGCAAGTGCCCAAGTCCAAACAAAATAACCCACAGGAAGACTTTCACTGTCTGCAATCTCACTGCTGTCATAGTTACAGCTACAGCAGCCTGTTTGCAACCACTTTCAACTTCACTGTTTTTGTCCTACTTCTGGGGTCCAGAAGTCTCTCACTATCTCCCAAAGCCCCCAAAGGCATGTTCCTGAACAGAGCCCACAAGCCAGAGATGCCTGGAGTCTTCTCTCCCCAATCTCAGTACTCCCAGTTGCAAAACAGCTGTTACTTGGAAATCAATTGTTTTTGTTTTATTTTATTTTATTTTTTAAAGTTCTTTTTTAAATTTTTATTAAATTATAGCTGTGTACATTAATGCAATAATAGGGTAAAATGTGCTGGTTTTATATACAATCTGAAATATTTTCTTCAAACTGACTAATATAGCCTTCATGTCATTTTTGTAGTTATTGTGTTAAGACATTTAAATTCTACATTTAGTAAATTTCAAATTACCCCTGTAAGATGCACCATACGTGTGGTTCCACCAATTATATATTACTAGGACCTAATCAAACTAAAAAGCTTCTCCACAGCCAAGAACACAGTGAGTAAAGCAAGCAGACAGCCCTCAGAATGAGAGAAGATATTTGCAGTTTATCTCTCCAACAAAGGTTTAATAACCGGAATCCACAGAGAACTCAAACACATTAGTAAGAAAATAACAAGTGATCCCATCTCAGGGTGGGCAACAAACTTGAAAAGAAACTTCTCTGAAGAAGACAGGCACATGGCCAACAAACGTGTGAAAAAATGCTCACCATCCTTAATCATCAGAGAAATGCAAATCAAAACTACTTTGAGATATCATCTAACTCCAGTAAGATTAGCCCAGTCCCAAAGCCAGAGATGTTGGCATGGATGTGGAGAAAAGGGAACACTTCTAAACTGCTGGTGGGAATGCAAACTAATATGTTCCTTTTGGAAAGATGTTTGGAGATCACTAAGGAATCTAAAAATAGATCTGACATTTGATACTACAATTCCTCTACTAGGTGTATATCTAGAATAGCAAAAATCACATTATAACAAAGATATTTATACCAGAATGTATATTATAGCCCAACTCATCATGGCTAAATCATGGAAGAAGCTCAAGTACCCATTGACCCACAAATGGATTAATAAATTGTAGTATACCTACACCATGGAATATTATGCAGTCTTAAAGAAAGATGGAGAAATCAATTTTTTTTTTTACCACAAAATTGTTTTAACCCTTTTCTCATATTATCTTGGTCAAACAGAGATCCCAGTCTGACACTGCTCCAGAATCTGGGTTTTCACCTCCTGCTCTACCTCCAGCCACTCTATATACTTTATACATTTCCCTTGCCTTGTCTTCTTCTATTGTAGCCTCAGAAGAAACTTCTGTTTCTATTGCCTTAACAATTTGATGACATTCTTTGTGGAAGGTCTAAATTGTCTCTCAGTAGCTCTGTTGCCATGATCTTTAGCATTTTTAATAACTGTTAGCTTAAAGTTTACAATGTTAAAAATAAATTTTGATATTTTTCAAAAGATTTTCCAATAATTTTTGTAAAAATATACAGTAAATTGCTAGCTTTCACTTAAAGTGAACAAAAAGAAATATGTCGCCCTTTTCTCCAAAAATGATCTTGTTGCAACTTCATCATTAGTTCAAAAAAACTGATTTCTGTATTTTGGGGTATTATTTTGCATATGGATATTGTTATTGCCTTCTAGAGTTATACTTTTAATTTGTAAGAAGTAAAAGAATTAAAAACATTTATATAGGTAGAAAATTAGTACAACCTATGTACACTGCACAACTTTATTTTTTTCTAAAAAATTTGGACAAAATAGTGCACATTATACATGGCAAATATGCTACAGGCTGTCCCTGGGATACAAAAGAGATTCTGAATGTTTGTTCTTTTGTTGAATTTGCATGTAAGTTGGAACAGGTACATTTAGCTATTAAATGCAAATTAGAGAGCTTTTGTCTTAATATGGTATTTATTTTTTACCTTTCTGTGCATATAATACTGAAACATTTTCAAAAACAATCTTGAATAATAGTGGATGATGTAAAAGATGATAGACTTGTTGGAGAAGATGGGACAGGGATTAATCAGGGTCTTATTCTGCTGTTGGAGTCAGTTTCTTGAAGTAGGCATGAAGGGAGGAGGTTTGTGTCAAGCTTTACTTTTTCTCCTTCCAAATGGCCCTGTAGTATCTCAGGCCTTTGTTAACTACATAGTAAACTTTGGTGAACTTCCTGTATGAGGATCTTTTTCTTCTAACTTTGTCATCCCTACTTCAATGAAATGAAAATCCTCATCAAACTCTTTTGTGAAAAACTTTTTTAGTTCTAGAGTTTCTACATACCTGTTTTCTTCCCTAAATGCTGCTCTAGTTCCATAAGGTCTTCATTGGTTAGTTTTTTGTCATGGAAGTCAAGTAACTCCATGATATTATTTTTACTAATATCAAACAGCAGTTGCTTACCAATAGCAACCAATTTGCCTAGTTTTTGTGATTTTATCATCTGTAAACCCAAGAAATTCTTATATTAATTTGGGACACAATTTGTTCCAAACTCCTTTCATATTTTTTTCTTTCACTTCATCCCAAGCATCAACAATATTTTTGATGGCATCATTAATGCCATAATTCTTCCAGAACTCCCTTAATGTCATCACAACACTTTGGGTAGTGCTGACAGTTTTTAAGAAAGTCCACCATAAATAAAAATCCTTAAAGGAGGCTATGCCTACTTCATACATTGGCTGAAATAGTGATGTGATGTCTGAGGGTAGAAATGTCAATTTTACATTGGGTTGAATATCATCATATTTAATTTCTCTATCATAAATGAAACTCAGTTTAGCTGGATACTGGATCCTGGGTTTAAAGTTATTTTGTTTTAGGAGATTGAAAGTCAATGACCATCTCTTCTAGCTTCAAAGGTTTGAGCAGAGAGATCTGCAGTTATTCTAATATTCTTCCTCTTGTCAGTTATGGTGTTCTTATGTCTGGCTGCTTTCAGAATTTTCTCCTTTATGTTAACTTTAGTGAAGTTGATTATGATGTGTCTGGGGGTTGTCTTGTTCGGGTTGAGTCATGCTGGGGTTCTGAAACTGTATCCTATCTGAATTTCAGAATTTCTTGGGACGTCTGAAAAGTTCTCTTTCTTAATCTCATGAAGAAGAGATTTTTGTGCCTTGTGAAGCCACTTCATCACTTTTGGCTATCCCTATAAGGTGAATATTGGTTTTCTTTGAAAAATCCCAGATTTCTTTGAGAGAGTGATCTCTTTTTGCCCTCCATTTCTCTTTCTCTTTGAAAGTTTGGGAGCATTCAAAAGCTTTCTCTTCAGTGTCAGAAATCCTTTCTTCTGCTTACTCCATTATGCTACTGAGGGATTCTACCTTATTTCTCGGATCTTTGAGGGCTGCAAATTCTTGTCTCAATGTGTCAAAATCTTTGGTCATCATTGAATTCTTGAGACATCTTTTGGACTACTGCTTGAAATTCTAATTCCATCTTTTCCTCCATTCTGTTGATCTTATTTGCTATCCAGATTCTGAATTCGATTTTTGATATCTCAGTCATTTGTCTATGACATCACAGCATTGGGATCTTGTGCTGTGTCTGCTTTATTGTTCCTTGGGGGAGTTGATCTACTCTAATTATTCATATTGTCAGAGTTTTTCCATTGATTCCGTCTCATGATTTTTTTTTTTCACTGTTGTCTCTGGCTGTCCTCAGAGTTGGAGAGGTGTCTCTCCACGATTAGACCCCAGCGGGATCACTCTATTGTTGCTGGATCTTTGTAGAGAGTGACCCTGTGTAGCTCCTCTGGGATTGCCCCAGCCAGGGAATTCTGGCTGTGGGAGCAGCTCTGGAGAGTGGCACACAGGGATCCAACAGCAGGGCGTGGGATGTTGAATATGGTTTTGGGAGTGCCTGGCACCAGGTGACTTTAGTAAAGAGAGCTCATGCTTCTAGTAGTCTTTGGCCAGGAGTAGGGCTCCACCTAGGGGCAGGGAGGGCACTAGAGGGAGGGCATGAGTCAGGCAGCTTCTGGAGTCTCTGGCCAGATGGGTGGAGCTGGTGCAGAGGCAAGGAGGGGATGGGAGGGAGGACGCAGGTTGTACAGCTCCCAGAGTTCCTGGCCGGGTGCAGGCAGGCAGAGGCTTGGTGGGCATGGCGTGGGTTCCCAAAGTCCTGGGACGGTGTTCCTGGCTGGACGGGGGAATCCAGAGGCCCGGCGGGCCAGGTGCGTACCTGCACAGTCTCAGGAGTCCCTGGCCAGGTGTATGGGGGAGTGGGGAGGCTCAGCGTGGTCCCTGGAGACTCTTGGCAGGTGGGGTGCTTGGTCCGGCAACAGGGAAGGTGGCTGCTGCTCAAGAACCTCCTCCCTCAGTCTCAGCAGGGGGTAGGCTTCTGGATCATCAGGTAAGGGGGGAAGGGTGTACTGGAAGTTCAGAATGGCAGGGAAAACTTTAGTTCAGTTTTTCTGCCTAGGAAGAGAGTGTTCAGAGTCACAGCAAGGTCTCTCTGAGTTAGTAGTACCCACTTCCCACAGCATTCCCCGGTGGGGTGAGACAGGAGGTCCATAGTTCACTACTCATCTGTAGAAAGTCTGCAGGAGCAAATAAAGAGAAAAAAGATAGAAAGGAAACAGAAAAACAAAAAATAAACCCACCACTTTCTTGGGGGAGGGGACAGACACTTTTCCCTTCAGATGAATTTTGTACCTGAAGCTTGCTTTCTTGGAGTTGCAGCTTGCCTCAGCGGAGGTGACCTACAGTTATCATTTCTCTCTCGGCTGGGCTCCTAGACTTCAGTTTAATTGGGCATTTTCTGGATGTTATCTGTTCTTTTGGACAGGAGCCACTTTCGGAAGCTGCTTCCAGTCATCCTTCTTGCTCCTTCCTGCCTTGTCCCATTTTAAAAGCAAGTGAACCAAGCCCTACTTGCAAAAAATTCTTCATAGCAATCACATTACCTTCTCTTGCTGTACAAACATATTTCAAATCATTGAGAAGGGTTCAACTCTTTTTTTTACACTACAGAAAGACTGATAGGCATATTATACTGATTTTGGTCTTCTATCCAAATTATCAACAACTTTTTCATATTGCTAATTAAAGCACTGCATTGTTTGGTAATATTCATAGCAGTAGTTGAGGTGTGGCCTATCACATATTCCATTATTCTACCTTTATTTTTTAATATTGTTCCAATTGTTGACTAACTGTAAGGAAAAGCTCTGCCAATAGAAGATGAAGTTTCACCTTCCTCTGATCTCTTTATTATTTCTCGTTTATTTTTTAAGGTGAAGGTATTTCTTTTCTTTACCATACCACCAGAACTTGCATCATATTTGTCTTTTGGAGACATCACTGCAGGGGGAGGACAAAAACTGTCACTGATTTTAAAAAGTCATATGACAGTATAGAGGGTTATGAGAACAACAAAAGCCAACTCCTCATAACGTATAGTACTATAAACAAGACTTGAAAGAAAAGGCATGAGTGTGGTAACTTTTTAGAAATTATATAATTAGTTTTATCAGTTAGGGATTCAGTTTGGCTCCATGTAATGAAACATCTATGTTGAGTTGTTCAATCTATGAACATAACATGTCTCTCCATTTATTTAGGTTTTGTTTGGTTTATTTCATTAACATTAAAATTTTTCATTGTATAGACACTGTACATAATTTCTTAAATGAATGTACATATTGATATTTCATGTTTTGCAGTGATTATTAATGAAATTATGCTTTAAGTTTGAATTTCTGCATGTTTGTTACTAATAGAGTAATATATAAAATCATATTAATCTGAAATAAAAAGCAGTCAGATTGGATAGGAAGAAATAAAACTGTCCCTGTTTAAAAGACAACATAATTTTCTGTGTCAAAAATCTCAAGGAATCCACAGAAAATCTAAAATGGAAAAAAATACATTGAACAAGGTTTCAAGAAACAAGGTCAATGCACAAAACTTATTGCTATTTCTCTACCAGTAATTTCCTTTTCCTTTTTATAATATTATTTTTATTTTTAAATTTATTACTATTATTTTTTATAAATTTATATGGTTATACAAATGATTAAGCTACATATTTGCATTTATAAGGTGAAGTTTGAAGAAGATGTAATTTAGACTTTAACCTGGGTAGTGTATTATATCCCTATATTATACCCATTAAGGGGAGGATTAGTAAACCACTCCACTTCCACACTTTCCCCTTTTGAATTTAATTATGTTTTTCTTTCATGTAGGCCTGTAGTTGTTAATATGCTAGTTTCATTTAGTATTGAGTGCATGGGATACTTGCTTTTCCATTCTTGAGATATGTTACTTAGGAAAGTATTCTCCAAATCTATCCAGGTAAATACCAAAGGTGCAAAGCCTCCATCCTTTTTATGAGTGAATAGTATTCCATGATACACATATACCACGGTTGATTAATCCATTCCATGTGTTGGCGGGCACTTGGGTTGTTTTCACATCTTTGTGAATGTGAATTCAGTTGCTATAAATATTTCAGTGTAATTGTTCTTTTGGGTAGATGCCTAATAATTGAATAGTGGAATAAAATGGAAGATCTGTTTTTCGTTTTTTAAGAATTATCAATACTTCTTTCCAAAAGGGCTGTATTAGGTTGCAATACTGTCGACATTGCATAATTGTTACCTGCTCTCTGAACGCATATGATCATCTGCAGCTTTGGGACTTCATAAGGTGACCCATTCTCCCTGGTATTAGGTAATATCTCTAGTGATTTTGATTTGCATTTCTCTAATGATGAGGGACAATGAGGGTTTCTTCGTGTGTTTATTGGGCATTCACCTGTCCTCTCAGGAAAAGATTCTGTTCATGTCTCTTGCCTAATGATTACTGGGGTTGTTTTCTCTTTTCTTGTTTATTAGCGTGAATACTTAGAAGATTCTGGTTAGTATCTCTCCTCTGCCCCCATTGGAATGCCATTTATATCCTCTCTTGCCTGATTGCATTGGCAAGAACTTCTGGCACAATGTTGAATAATAGTGATGATAGTGAACATCCTTACTGGGTTCAAGTTCTAAGTGGAAAAGTTTTCAGTTTTACTCCATTCAGTATGATGTTAGTTGTGAGATTTTCATAAGGGGCTTCAATAGCTTAAGAAATATTCCACTTATGTTAAAAAAAAAATTCTTTTTCTGTATCTATTGAGAGGATCACATGGTCTTTATTTGTGCTTCTATTGATGTGGTGTATTACATTAATGGATTTGCTTATGTTAAACCACACTTGCGTCCCTTGGATGAAGTATACTTGATTATTAAGTATAATTTTGTAATATGTAGCTGCACTCTATTAGCTAAGATTCTGTAGAGTATTTTTGCATTGACATTTATTAGTGAAAATGGTTTATAGTTATCCTTTTTAATTTGTCCTTTCCTGGTTTTGGAATCAAGGTGATGTTTGCTTCATAGAACATGATTCCTTCCTTCTCAATGCCTTGGAATAGTTCTGCAGTATTGGTACAAGTTCATCTTTGAAGATGTGATAGAATTATGACTTGAAGTCATCTGGCCCAGGGCATATTTTTGTTGGAAGCTTTTTTATTGTTTCTGCAATCTCAGTGCTTGATATTGGTCTATTCAAGAGATCTATTTCTTCCTGGTTAAGCCTAGGGAGATGGTTTGATTTCAGATATCAGTCCATTTCCTCCACATTTCTGGGCATAAAGTTGTTGTTAATAGTCAGAAATAATGTCTTGTATCTCTGTGGTATCAATTATTATTTCCCTCTTTTTGTTTCTGATTGAGGTTATTAAAGATTTTATTTTTCTATTTCTGGTTAATGTTGCCAGTGGTTTATTGATTTTATCTTTTCAAAGAACCAACTTTTGCTTGATTAATTTTCTGAATGATTCTTTTACTATCAACTTCATTTATTTCTGATTTAATCATGGTTATTGCTTTTATTCTGCTAGTTTGGGGATTGAGTTGCTCTTGCTTTTCCATTTCTTTAAGATGATACATTAGATTGTTGATGTGCTCTCTTTCTGTATTTGTGGATGTAGGCTTGTAATGCAATAAATTTCCCTCTTAGGACTGCTTTTGTAGAGTCCTGCAGGTTTTGGTAGCTTGCACCTTCATTGTTTTTATGCTCAAGGAATTTAATGATTTCCTTTTTTATTTATTCTTTGACCCAGTTGTCACTCAGCATAAGGTTGTTTAGTTTCCATGTCTTAGGGTGGGGATGAAATTGTTTTTGTTAAATCATAACTGTGCACAATTATGGGGTACAACGTGCTGATTTGACATACAATGTGGAATCCTTAAATTAGACTGATTAACATAACCAGCATCTCATTTACATATTTGTGGTGGTAATACATTTATAACTATACTTTTAGTAGTTTTGAAATGTACCATTGCATTGTGAACAATAGGTGAGGTCCAAGCACATACTCTCCCTCCTCCTACACTCCCTCCTCCCTTTCACTCTCTCTCTTCAAGAATGGGGGGAAATGTATCCAATGTAATCAATATACTATCATGAAATCAATATATCATTACCTACACATCCATAGGAATGATAAAACACACAACTATAGTACAGAAAGAAGGATGGAAGAGGAAGGAGGAAAATTTTTGTTGGAGTTGAGTTTGACCTTTAATGCCTTGTGGTCTGAGAAGAGACAGGGCATAATTTCAAATCTTTTGATTTTGTTGAGATTTAATTCGTGTTCTAGGATATGAACTATTATGGAGAATGTTCCATGGGCTGACAAGAAAAATATATATTTCTTAGGTTTGGGATGGTTTGTTCTGTATATGTCTATTAAGAATAGTTGTTCTAGGGTCGCAGTTAAGTCCTTTGTATCTTTGTTTAGTTTCTGTTTAGAGTACATGTCATCTCTATAAGAGGAGTATTAAAGTCCCCTACTATTATGATGTCATAGGATATCATATTGCTCAGACTATTTAAGGTCTCTTTCATAAATCTGGGAGAATTTAAGTTGGGTGCATAAATATAGAAAATTGAATTCTCTTCTAATATTGTTCCCTTGATAAGTATTAAATGTCTACCTTTGTCTTTTTTGAATTTAGTTGCTTTAAATCCACTTGTATCTGAACATAAGATTGCAACCTCTCCTTTTTTCTAATTAGCATTTACCTAACATATTGTTTTCCATCCCTTAACCCTGAGTTGTCCTCTATCCTTTGAGGCTAGGTGTGTTTTCTGCAGAAAGCATATGTATCGTTTGTCCTTTTTTATCCAATGTGCTTCCCTGTGCCTCTTCAGTGGGGAATTCAAGCCATTAACATTTATTGTGATAATTGATAAATGTGATGGAGTTCTATTCATCTTATTTTGAAAATCCACTGCATAGTGGAAACTAGGTTTTTGTCCTTTTGTTTTTGGGTGTTTAGATTCCTGGTGGTCCATTGTATTGGTCAGAGTGTAGAATAGATCTACACATTTCCTGTAGAGCCGGTCTTGTTGTGGCAAACTTCCTCAGTGTTTGCATATCAGTAAATGATTTGATTTTTCCATCAATTTAAAAGCTTAGTTTGTCCAATGTATACAGCCCTAATATGAAGCAAATTTACATCTTTCATGTGAAGGTTACAACCCAGTTATTGCACAAGAAGACGGGGAAAGGGGAGAGGGAGGGAAGGGGAGGGAGAGGGTGGGGGGAGAGAGGACAAAAGGTGAGATCACACTTGAGTTGCATCTTTGAAGGGTCAGGAGAAAACTACTAAATGCAGAACACAAGTGTTTTCATACAGCAAATGAGAAAATCTCACAAACGTTATGTTGAACAGGCGGATGAAATTATCTCAGATTGTATATGAAGCCTGCACACTGTAGTCCATGATTGAACTAATGTACACAGTTATGATTCAATAAAAATAAAATAAAAATAAATAAAAGCTTCCTTTAGCAGGATATAGAAATCTTGGCTTAAATTTTTTAAAGTAGGTTACAGGTAGATGATTAATCTCCTCTAACTTGAAAAGTTTCATTTGAGACGTCTGCCATCCCCATGATAAATTTGGCCCTGTGGGTCAATTGGCACTTACCACTGACTGCTTGCAGAATTATTTCTTTCATCTTGACTTTGGAGGGGATAATGAAAATGTTTCTTGGAGAAACTCTGTTTGAATTGAGATGACCTGGAGTTCAATATCCCTCTGAAAGAAGTGTGTTGGAATCTTTAGTGATACTTGGGAAATTTTCACTTATGGTATCCTCTATTAGGGCTTTCATTCCTCTGGGGAGTTCTTCCTCTTCTGAGATACATATAATTTGTATATATGAATGCTTAATGAAGTCCTATAATTTTCTCAGTGAATGTCCTGCTTTCTTTTCTTTTCTGCCTCTTTAACCACCCTGAGTTAGCTGAAGAGCTTTATCCTCTACTTCTGAGATCCTTTCTTTTGCATGGTATAATCTGTTACTGATACTTTCTACTGCATGTTTAAGTTCCCTGATTGATTGCTTTAATTCCTTAAGCTCCATTATACCCTTTCTATATTCTTCATGTCATTCATCTCTTATTTGATTCTGTTTCTGGATTTACTTTTGGTTATTTTCCACTTTCCCAGCAAGTTCCTTCATTGTTTTACTATCCATGTTTTAAATTCCCTTTCTTTCATTTCTAACATTTTTTATAGGTTGAAACCTCTGTAGTAGCTACCTCATGATCCCTTGGGAACATGGCTCTGTTCTGGTTTTTCATGTTGCCAGGATTTTTCTGCTATTTCTTCCTCATAAATGTTTTCTTTTTGTCTATTTCATCGACCCACATTTTCCTTTCATTTCCTCTTCCTCTTTAAGTTGCCATGCCTCTAACCTAAGATGTTGAAGTGTCTTTTGGGTATAGGATGAAAAAGAAGAGAACAGTGAAGAGCAAGAAGGGATAAAATATTTTAAAAAGTGAAAATAAAAAATAGAGGTGAGTAAAAGGAAAATTGACAAAAAGAAGATAGGAATAGAAAGAGAGAGAGGAGTAATAGTGGTGTTCCCTAGGGTAGTTTGACCCACACCCACATGTCCCAGCCTCTGTGGGGCTGGATCAGGTGAGTCCCTCAAGGTCAGGAGTTCTTTGGCAGCCTGAGCAGACACAATACCCCTCATCCACCAAATAGAAAAAGAAATTAAAAATACTATACTTAGTTGCAACCCCTATGGCCCTGGTCTTATCACTGCAGAAAGGAACCAGGTGTGATGCGGACTTAGAAGTACAAGCTTGCAGGTGGCGGGCTAACCCATCGTGCTTTACTCACCTCTGATTTTTCTTTTCACTTTTTAAAATATTTTATTCCTTCTTGCTCTTCACTGTTCTCTTCCTTTTTATCCAAAGAAAGGTTGCAGGATAGCCCCGAACAACCTCCACAGTAGCCTTTTATTGAGCCAGCACAAGACAGGTGAGGGGAGTATTAGACAATGACTATGTGTCTAAGGATCACCTGGGCTCAGGCTCTTTCTCCACAATGAGAACCTGTGGAAGAATTGCCCAAGGGTCCACCCTCCAGCTGCAAATCATCTTGCTCAGAGGTCGTCTGGTTCTTGGCATCCTCTACAATACTTCAAAACAAAACAAAGAAAAACCTTAAGGGATAAAATTGGGAAAAATGAAATTACAGAAACAGAAAAACTAGCAAAAATGGAGCTCTTACTGTTAAATAAGTAAATAATGAAAACTTATACTTACAAGAGAAAAGAGAAGAAAAAAAGGAAAGAGAAAAATTTAGGTCACAGCTCACAGCAACCTCCAGATTTTGGGCTTAGGCATTTCTCTTGCCTCAGCCTCCTGAGTAGCTGGGACTACAGGCTCCCACCACAAAACCTGGCTATTTTTTTGTTGCAGTTTAGCTGGGGTTGGGTTTGAACCTGCCACTCTCAGTATGTGGTGCTGGCACCCTACTCACTGAGCCACAGGGTGCCACCCAGGAAGCCTCTGTCTTGTTGTGTAGACCTGCTCCTGCCCTCCTGATTTCCTTGCCCTCAATCCCCACAGGGTTCAGAGCCTGAAACTCTCTTCAACCTGCTTAATAGAGATGCCTTGGTCTTTCCAAACTGTTTATTTGTCATGCAGTGGCAATTCCAGGAAATCATGCGTTGTGCAAATCTCCCCAGGAGTTCCTGACTAGCTTATCAAGCATCAGAATTGGCTTCTCACTAGGACCCTAAGGGCAGATCCTGCAAGTCAGCTTTCCCACAAGAGCTGTGCCTAGCCTTCAGTAGAACAGAACCCTGGTTGCTTTTCAATGTCACTTGTTTGCTGGCCCAAGGTATCCCAAAGTTACTCAACCAAATGCCCTGATCCAAAGAAAAAAATCTGCAGGGCAGGCATTCTCTGTCTATAAACTGTCCCAATTGCTGCCTCTGCAGGTACGTGAGTGCTTGCCCTTTTGCCACATTTCCACTGCTTCTGTAGTTCTCTTAGGGACCTGAAGTCTCCTGATCCCTCCCTGTACCCACGATGCACTCATTTTCTGACTTCTCAGAAACCTTTTATTGATCTCTAACACAAAATGTATATGCAAAATGCAAAGATACCAAAAGATAGGGTTAAAAGAATCCTCAGTCCCCAGGAATATTGGACAGAGGAAAAAGCTGGGTAAATGGGAACACAGGGTAGTGGGTTGTTAACAAATGACCAATAGAATATTTAGTCAGAAGGAGAGGGAAACAATTTTCATCCCTGCAGGGAAAGTAAGCCAAGTTCCCTAATATAACTGAAGATCAGGGGTTCAAAGGATTTATCTCTGTTAAAAGGGCTCAGTCCTGATCCATTTGTTGATTCTCCGCATACAGGGATAGCTGCAATGACTTCATTGTGTTAGGGGCACTTCTGGGTTCCTTTCATCCTCGATGGTCTTGATGAACTCTCAAGGATGGTGCACCTGAGTTTTCCTCTGGATTGAGGCATGACATGTGTCAGAGATCAACCTATCACCCTTCCACAGCATAATGGAAGGTATTTAGGTGATGGAGGTGGATCCCTCATAAATATATTAATGCCTTCCCTGAAAGAATTGATGGTGAATGAGTTCTCCTTATATTACTTTCTTCCAGAGATGATTGTTAAAAGGGGTCTGGTAAATCTCCCCTCCCTTTTTTCTTGCTTTCTCTCTCACCATGTAATCTCTGCACACACTGGCTCCTTTTTTACTTTCTGCCATGAGTGGAGGCAGTCTGAACACCTCACAAGAAGCAGATACTGATGCCATGCTTCATGCAGACCTGCAGAATCATAAGCCAAATAAACACCTTTTATTTATAAATTACCCAGTCTCTGATACTTTGTATAGCAACACAAATGGACTAAAACAGAAAATTGATACCAAGGAGCGGGGTAAAGCTATAAAGATATCTAAAAATGTGGAAGCAGTTTTATAACTCAGTAATGAGCAGAGGGTTGGAAGATTTTGAAAGGCTCAGAAGAAGGCAAAAAGATTAGAGAAAGTTTGTAACTTATTAGATTGGTTAAATGGTTGTGACCAAAATGCTGATAGAAATTTAGATGGTAAAGGCCATGTTGACGAGTTCACAGATGAAAATGAGAAATTGATTGGGGACTGCAGTGAAGTTCACCCTTGTTACGTCATATCAAACTATTTGGCTGAATTTAATCCATGGTCTAGGGTTTTGTAGAAGGAAGAACTTAAAAGTGATGATGTGTGGTATCTGGAGGAAAGGATTTTAAGGAGCAAGTGTGTCAGGGGCACTTCTGGGTTTCTAAGTAGAAAGACTGCTATTAATAGCTTATCACCAAATAGGGAGAAAAAAATGGGCGAAAAGTGGTATATATAATTAAAACAAATCAGAGCACAAAATTTGGGAAATTTGCAACCTGGCTGAGTTGTAAAGAAGGAAAAAACGTTTTCATTAGAGTAATACAAGGGTGCTACAGAACATTCACTTGCCAAAGAGATTGGCAACATGAAAAGAGATCCAGGTGCTAATAGAGACAATGAGAAAAAGGGCCTGAAAATATTTTAGAAGTCCTCAATGTTTCCCATCCTATTAAAGGCCCAGGGAAGTGTGATGACAGATTGATTTGAGGGGACTAGTCTTAGATGCCACTGCACTGCGGTACCTTGGAATATTGTTCCTTATATTCTTGCTACTCTGCCTCCAGCCATGGTTCATACAGCCTCGAGTACTTTTCATCCCCTTCCCCCTGGCCTGGCTCTGAAGAGCACAAGCCATAAGCTTTGGAAGTAGATGGCATTAAGCCTTGGAAGCATCTGCTTGGCAATTTCCACTCAGATTTCAGGGGATATATCAGAAAGCACGATTTCCTGGGCAGAAGCCTACCACAAAGATGTAGCACCTGCCAAAAGACCCTACTAAGGCAAGGTTGAGTGGAAATGTGGGGCTGGAGCTACCACAGAAGTCTCCCACTATGGCACTGCCTAATGGAGCCATAGGTGTAAGGCTGTCTCAGGGATCCCAGAATTATGAGGCCACTAGCAGTGTATAAGCTGAGCTTAGAAAATCCATAGACATTTTACCACCTCCTATAAAAGCAATTATATGAGTTGTACCAGCAAGGCCATGGGGGAAAGCTTCATGATGACTTGGAGGCTCCCCTTCACACCAGTGTTCTCAGGATGCAGGACATGAAGTCAAAAGAGATTATTTTGGAGCATAAAAAAATATAATGTATGAGGCCTATTACTCATCTTTTTTGTCCAGGTTTTCCTTTTGGAATGGAAATATTTGCCCAATGCTTATACAACCATGACAACTTGAAAGTAAATAACCTGTTTTTGTTTTTGTTTTTATTTTATATACTTATAGCCAGAGGAAATTGCCTTGAGTTTTAGATAAGATTTTTTATCTTTGAATTGATGCTGAAACCAATTAAGAGTTAGAACTATTGAGAAGGAATTATGATGTTTTGAATCATAAGAGAAATATGAGTTTGGGGAACCAGGAACTTAATACTGTAATTTGTTTATTTTACTCCTCATGTTTAAATGTAATATCCACATTGGCAATGTTGGTAGTTGGGGCCTACTTAGATGTGTTTGGATCGTGCAGGCAAGTTGTATTAGATTTCTATGATGGTATAGCAAATAACCACCAGTGCAGAGGCTTTAAAAACACCTATTTATCCTATTTATTAGTTTATAATTCTGTAGGTCAGAATCCCAGCAGAGTGTGGCTAGGATCTCTGCTCAGAGTACTAAAAAGCTCAAATCAAGGAGCCATCTGGCCTGAGTTCTCATGTGGAGTCCTAGGGGGAAGAATCCACTTACAAGCTCATTCAGGTCCTAGGCGGAAGTCAGTTCTTTGTGATTATTGAAATTGTGTCTCCTCTTTTTTCTTATTATCAAACAGGGGCTGTTTTCAGCTTCTAGAAACCACTCAAATTACTTACTAAGTGGCTTCCTTCATATTTGACCCCTTCCATCTAGCAACTTAAAACTTCCACTATGCCAATTTTTTCTTGTGCTTTGAATTTATCTGACTTTTTGTCTCCAACATATAGACCCTTATTTATTTATTTATTTATTTATTTATTTATTTATTTATTTATTTATTTTTGAGACAGAGCCTCAAGCTGTCGCCCTAGGTAGAGTGCTGTGGCAGCACAGCTCACAGCAACCTCCAACTCCTGGGCTCAAGCAAGTCTCCTGTCTCTGCCTCCAAAGTAACTGGGACTACAGATGCCTGCTACAACACCCGGCTATTTTTTGGTTGCAGTTGTCATTGTTGTTTGGAGGGCTGAGGCTGGATTCGAACCCTCCAGCTCAGGTGTATGTAGCTGGCGCCTTAGCCGCTTGAGCTGCAGGCGCCAAGCCAGGACTCATATTTAAAAGGATCATGTATTAGGTCATGTCCAACTATATACTCTCCCTTTCTTAAAGCCCATTTTGCCATATAATGTAACTTTACCGGGAGAGTGCAATATATTATACTCATATTTCCATATATTATATGGGAAATGTACTACAAAAGCACAGAATTGGGGGATAAATTTAGAATTCTGTCTACCTTAAATAGAAGTAAAATTTACATGATGTAAAAGACACCAATTTTGAGTGTACCATTTCATAAGTTCCAACAAGTGCATTCACCCCATGAGGTTCCACTGTGTGTTTTCTCAGTAAATCTCTACGTGTATATCCCTCAGAGGCAATTATTATTCTAATTTTATTCTATGATACATTGTTTTTTCTTATTCCATGTAGGAATTATCAAACTATAGCTCATGAGCCAAATATAGCTCACCACCTGATTTAGTAAATAAAGTTTAGTTAAAACACAGTGTGCTTGTTTACCTGTTGTCTGTGACTTCTTATCACAACAGATTAGGTAGTTGCAACTACTTAGTAATCCACAAAGCTTAAAACATTCACCACCTGGTCTTTTACAGAAAAAGATTGTTAACCCTTGGTCTAGATCATATAAATGGATTTATACAGCATGTAATCATTTTGGTAAAACTTCTTTCACTAAGCACAATGTTTTTGAGATTCTGCTATGTTGTATTTATCAGTATTTAAAAATGTTATTAATACCTATTCTTGTATTGGTGGATGCCTGCCCTATTTCCAGTTTTGAACTATTAGAACAAAGGTTCTATGATCATTCTTGTATAAGTTTTTTGAGGATGTATGCGTTAGTTTCTCATGTAAATACTCTAGGCAATAGGGTGAACATATATTTAATTTTATATGAAAATGCTGAAAATTTTCCCAAAGTTGTTGTAGCATTTTATATTCCTACAAGTTTTAGTTTCAGTTGCTTTGTACCTTTGCTAACATTTTATGATGCCAGATTTTAATTTTAGCCATTCTGGTGCGTTCTAGTGGTATGTCACAGTGGTTTTATTTTTCATTTCTTTGACAATTTTTTTGAAGAGGTCTTTTTTCATGTGCTTCTTGGCAACTCATATTCTCCTTCATGAAGTACCTGTTCACAAATTTTGCCCATTTTAAATTAGGCCTTTTTATTATTGAGTTGGAGGAATTATTTATATATTTAGGATTATAGTTCTTCTACAGCTATATGTTTTAAAATATTTCTCCTACTTTATAGTTCATATATTTTCTTAATGATGTATTTTGATGAGAAATTATGAAGTCTAATTTTTTTTAGTACGATTGCACTAAGGCTCTGGAGGGACAGGATGAGCATCAGTGAGAAGCAACATGTTACTGTTACCACTTTCTGTAATAATACCACTCAAAGTTATAAGTTTAAATATTTAGTTATAATTCCAGAAACAAAGTGGCACAGATTAAGATAGTAGGGGATAGAATGTTGTGGAGGCTCAAATCCTGTAACATTCACACAACCAAATACAGAAAAGCTTATTATATGATTATCTTCATAACTAAAATTTTATCTTGTATATATTTACATCATATAGAGATTCTCTACTTTTGTTTAATAACTCTTCGGTGGTATGCATACCATTGTTAAGTAGTGTTTTTTGCTTATATATCAGTATGACAGTCACCTGGTGAGAGCTAATGAGATGAATTGTTCTGTTTATTGAATTAAAGTGCTACAGCTGGTCAAGGTACACTAACTTACGCTTTTATGTCACAGGACATAAGTAATATATTAATTCCAAAATACAGTAATAATATTTTTTTGCTATGTTGTATGTTTATGTATATGGTGTTAAAAATACTGTATGAACATAAATTCAAAAATGTGTCTTGGTCATCTCCAAGGTGGCAAACTAGAGTTATTTCCTCGTCAGCCACTCTCATAAGGTCAGAACAAAGATCAGATCCCAGGCACCCTTTACTGAAATATCATTGAAAGAGCACAGTGAGATAGCATGGGACTCTAGGAACCGAGGAAGTCAGAAGCATAGGAAAATCTATACAGAAAGTGGGTGGGAAGGGAATTTCATGACCTAAGGACAAAGCTAACACATGGAATCTCTGGGGAGATCAAGCCTGTAGTAGAGCCTCCCCACACCCCCAGTGGTACTCAGTGATGGTGACCCTCAAACCAAACTGAACTCTGGGGAAAGATGTTCCTGTGGGTGAAGGAAGTGTAGGGAAATGAAAGCAGGTGTTGAGATCGTGCTGGTTTCCAGTGGGCATGCAGAATCCTGACCTTTGGTAAAGAGCTGGATCCAGGGAAAGCATTTTACAGATTTTTGAACTTGAGAGGTAACTGGAGGCAAGCCTTATTAGGCAAGCCTGAGACAACGGGGAAACTTGAACCAGGCAGGCATGATTGGACCTAGAAACTGCTTGACGGGAGGCCAGCAGACAGAGGTGCTGACATTTGGGGAGAGCTGTGAGAAAAGAGCAGCCTTCAGGGTTCCAGCCTTTGACCAGCCTTGACTAGGCTTGCTGGGCATGGTCAGACACCATTGGTCTGACTCCTATGAGGACATGGATGAGTTGGACAGATCTTTTTGTGGCCTTGGGGATCTGTTTGGAGGGTCAAGTTGTGTTTCCTATAAAGTCTAGCACATGTTTCAAGCACCTAAACATACTGGAATTGAATAGTAATTTAGCAACCTTGCCCAGATTGTAATCAAATAAACCAAGAAAGTAAGACTGGCTCTCCGCGGCAACTAGCTAGTGACTTCCTGCCTCCACAATACACAGGAGTAGCAGGATGTTTCCTGTCTCCCTTTAGTGTGTGTGTGGTGGGGTTACTAACCCTGAAGAACTACCCAGTGTCTAGGAAATTATATTGCATTATTCATATATTTTTTTAATTTTTAGTTATTCATTTTTTGTTGTTTTTCTTTAAATATCAAGATTTCCATCTTTGTTATGAGTCTTCCTTTTTCTTTCTTTTTGTTTTCCTTCTTTTCTCTTTCTTTTTGTGGTGATACATTTGTACGTTTCTCATCTTTTCCTCATACGTCTTTCAAATGACAATCAAGATATCCCTTTCTTTTGGGGGTGTGTATGTGTCTGTTTTGTTTTATTTTGTTCTATATTTTATTTCTGGGCCACAATCTTGTTCAGTGGCCTGGTCTGGGGTGCCCTGGAATTGGCCTGGCTCACAGAGGCCTCAAACAGGTGGGCTAGGGAGTCCTTCTAGCTTTAGCCTCCCAAGGGACAATATTGCCAGATCACTGCTTCTACACATGGCTGATTTTTTTTATTTGGTGGGGTGGTGTCTTGCTCTTGTTCAGAATGGTAAGGAGTTCATGACCACAAGAGAACCCACCATCCCTGGCTTCCTAGAGTCCTAGGATTGCAGGTGTTAGTCACCATGCCCTGCCCGACACCACTAATATTCTTATTTTTCTCTTACCATCTTCTCTATGTTACTATATTTAAAGGTTTCTTTCATTACTGTTTTTTTTTTCTTTTCTCCGTTCTTACTCTTTTCTCTTCTCTTCCTTTTGTCCCTAATATAAAATGTCACTCCAACACCTAAGCACAGAGACAAAAAAAAATTGAGGAGAAAGAGGAAGTGAAAGGAGTAAGTAGGAGAAGGGAGAGAACAAGAAGAAAACACACCTCAAGAGGAACAAAAAGAAATTCTGGAAACATGAAAGGTCAGAACAGATCAACTACCCCAAGGGATCATGAAGCATCTTCCACAGGTCATCTCACCTATAAATTAAATATGGACATGATAAAAAGAGAATTTAGAGTATAGATAGCAAAAAAAATGATGAAGGGAGTTTCCTGTGGGAGCTTCAAGATGGCAGACTAGAGAAAGCTCATTACCAGCCGCTCACCATGATATCAGGATGAGTGGATTCCAGTCACCTTTTGATGGACTGTTACACTCAGAAATATCACTCCAGGGGCACAATGATACATGGGCGGGGGGCTTTAGGAGCTTAGGAGGAGGTCAGGAGCAGCAGAATACAGGCACAGAAGGTGAGTGCCTGGGTGAATGCAGAGGCTGGCCAGCCCTTTGGCAGAGGGCTAGGGACAGGGAAGGCCCATCTTATTTTTTAATTTTTTAATTTTAATTTAATTTTTTTTTTAATTGGGAACACACTGGAGCAGCCTTGGAAGGGCTTGAGCAAATTAGTAAACCTGAATAACGCTCAGAAGCCAGGTTTGAACTCTGGGACTTCTTGACCACTAGCTAGGTGCTGACATGGTGATAGGGCACTAGGGAAGAATAGCCCACAAGTCCCTGGAACATGGCCAGCTCTGGCTTACCTGCTGAGTTCAAGCAGCCACACTTGGGGCCAATTGGGGTGATCTCAAACCTTCATGCAGAACACTTTGTGGCCAAGGGGCCACACTGCTTGGAAGGTTGAGGTGTGTCTCTGAAGAAGTCTGGCATGAGCATCAGGCTCACAGTCCTGTAGGGATTGAATTCTAGTGAAGCAACTGCGTCCTGATTAAGGCCAACTAAATCAGCACGATGGGACTGGATCTCCACGGCAACTAGATAGTGGCTTCATACCCTTATTATAAACAGCAAAAACAGTGTGCTTGTTTTTCGTATCCTAATCCCAGAACACCACCTATTGTCTACGAAATATATTACATTATACATAATTTTTTTTCCAGTGGTAATATAGGATTTTATTAGACACAAAAGAATACAGAAGGAGGAAAAGCATCAGAGCTTCTAGCAAAGGAAAAGACCCAAGTCAGAAGTCTTCCACATAGGTCCTTTGGGGGTATATATAGTGTTAAGTTTTTGCAGTTTTAGCCTCAGGGAAAGAATTAGGGTGTGTGCTCCTTACTCAAGGTGGAATCACCCTTTCATACTACTTTGTTCATGATCTTGCTAGAGCCCAAAAGGTGTGATCTGGTAAGGGTAGCCTGTTTGTGCCTAGAGATGGGGGTCTGGTTTCTGAGCTTACTTGGGCCTAGAGAATAGAGAGTTCCCTGTTCAGCACTGAGTGGGGGAACAGTGTATCAATCCTCCCTCTCTGAATAGAAGATCTGTTGTTAGGGAGAAAGATGTGCTGGCTGCTCTGATTGTTTCCTGCTGAAGATGGATGGTGATAAATGGGGGCAGTCATACGTTCCTCAGAGGAGGGTGATCCATGGTTCATGGTAAATGGAAATTTGGGTTGATCCCTGTAGCTTGGAGAAAAATGTCAGGGCATTCCATTCATGAAACTGCCCAGTTGTAGGAAACTGGGGTCCTTTTCCCAGCCTTGAATGGGGGAACCCTGTACCAATAGAAGAGGGCAGTTAGTGTTTCTACAGAGCAAGGGTGATCCAGAGGTCTGCAACACAATCAGGTCCTGGACTGGAACCATTTTTACTGCTTGTGGCCTATTGACATCATCTCTAGAAGACATAAATCTGATTAGCACATCATCTGACAGCCCAAGATTGCCTTTTGAATTTAAAAGCCCAGTAAGATCAAGAGAAGTATAAATAATTAGGTCTCTTCCCAAATTTAGGTTAATTGCCTCTGGGATTAAGATGGGTACAGCTGCTACAACCTGCAGATAGCATGGCCATCTCTTAGTCATAGTGTCAGTTTCTTTATTAAGGTAAGTTACAGGTTGTAAAACTGGACCCTGGTGTTGGGTCAAGACTCTTAGGGCAATTCCAGTCTGTCCTCTAACATACCGATTAAATTGTTATCCAGTATGAAGACTTAAAGCAAAGGCCTGTTAAAGAGCATTTTTCAGTTTTTGGTATGCCTTATCTGCCTCAAGTTTCCATTCTAGATTGACCAGGCACTCTTTTGAGCATTATTTTGTTTTTGAGACAGAGTTTCACCTTGTTGCCCTTTGTAGAGTGCCGTGGCATCACAGCTCGCATAAACCTCAAATTCTTGGGCTCAAGAGATTCTCTTGCCTTAACCTCCCTTGTACCTCGTTGGAGCATTTTTAATTAAAGAATATTGTGGTCTAGCTGTTTAACTATATCCAGGAATATAAAGTCTGCCAAAGCCTGCAATTCCTAAGAAGCGTTGAAGTGGTCTGAGAGTTTGAGATTTAGAATGACCCAATATTGGTTCTATTCTTTCCTTCCTCAAGGCTCTCTTCCCCTCTGAAAGTTGGAGACCCAAATGGTGCACTTCAAGCACACAGAACTGGGCACTAGCCTTGGAAAATTTGTACCTATAATCAACTAGAAAGTTTAATAGAGCTTGGGTAGATCTGTGGCATTCTTTTGCGTCTGGTGCTCCCAAAAGAATGTCATCTACATACCTAATGAAAGTCATTGTGGGATATGAGAAATGACTCCAATCTTTGGCTAAGTCTTATCCAAATAAGTGAGGGCTGTCCCTATGTCCCTGAGGTAACTTAGACCGATTGAGCATATTTTGCTCTTCCCACCTGTCCCTCTGTAGCCTATACTTCTTGGTTAAATTCTTTGTCTCATAAGAGAAGGTATAGTATAGGTCTTATCCCATATTCATACAAATGGTTGTTTTCACGTTATTTGGTATGTCCCTCTGCATAAGGGGAACAGAACTTTCAAGCATGAATAGGAAGGCATGAGAGAACAGCCAGTCATCCCAATTGCAACTTAAATGTTGAGAGACTAATTTAGTAACCCACTTTCCAGACATCTCTTGTATAGTCACAGATTTGGGAGATAGAACACCAGGGTTAGAGAGGAGTACAGAAAAGGTTGCTCCAGTGTCCAGAAGAATTTCTGTCCCCTAGCCCTCCACTGTGAAGCAGACTTCAAGCCCTTGATGGGTGATGACACAAGCTGGAGCTGTGAAAAACTGCCCTGGGCACCTTCAGTACAGTTCACAGTCTGACGGAGTTGATGTCCCAGGAAGTCTTTGCCTATGGGACAGGCTGCCTTCTAGTGGTCACCCTTGCATTCTGGACAGAGACCCAGTGCTCGAAATGGCCAATCTGAATACCATGGAAGCACTTGTTCTTAGCTCCTCTGGTTTTCCTCTGCCCCTGAATGGTGCCTGTTTGTCAGAGTTCCATTACTACAGCCGTCATTTTTGTATCCTTTCTTTTTTCTCCACTTCCTCCTGATATTGATTATAAAGAAGATTTTAAGAAGATTCTCTAGGTTATGATTGGGGCCTAGAGCTAATTTCTGAAGTTTTCTTTTAATATCTGGGCCCGTAAAATAATAAATTTATCTTTTAAAATAATTTGGCCCTCTAAGGAGTTTGGTCTCAATTGAGTGTGTTTCTCTTTGTCTCCTTACACTACTTAAGAAAGGCTGAGGGACTTACATTTTGATCTTGTTAAATAGTAGAAAACTTAGAATAATTCATAGGTTTTTTCTTGGATTGGTATAAACTTTCCAGGATATATATGAGAAAATGTTTGCACCACCAGTCTGTTTTTTTCCTCAGGGTCCCATTAGGGATCCTCAAAGGGAACTGCCTCTCTTCAGGTGGGGGTCTCTGTTCTTTTCCTCAGAGGACATACTGCTAGAAAATGGGGTGATTTGTGGTCATTTGCAATAATACACACACAAATCACCCCACTTTCTAGCCTCATCCAAAACTTCATTTTTTTCTCATTCAAAGTTTAAGTTTTTTTTTAATTGAATCATAACTTGTACAATAATTCAATCATGGGGTACAATGTGCGGTTTCACATACGTTCTGAGATATTTTCATCAACCTAATTGACATAACATTCTAGAGATTTTTTCATTTACTATGTGAGAACATTTTTGATCCGTATTTAGAAGTCTTTGATCTAGGGGCGGAACAAGATGGTGGACGAGTAACAGCTTCCTTGTGGCTGGGCACAGTGAGACTGGGGAGAGAGGACTTCAGGCATCTCTGCCAGGTGGGATCTGCCCAGAAACTTCCCTTTGGGGACACAGGGAGACAGCGTGAGGCTTCTGGGCACACTGAGGAAGGCTAAAGCGGCGGAGATTGGGCAAGTGG
>CAUYON010099427.1:0-10328 GCA_963573935.1 Arctocebus calabarensis
CAGTAGAAGAAGACAAGATAACAGGAAAGGGGACTTCCCAAGTTGGGGTCAGGGAAGGTGAATTAGAGGGAAGAGTTTTGATCATGACTAGATCTCCAGAAGGGGAAAGTTCCTGTTTTAGTTAGTATGTCCCTCCCCAAAAGGGGAGCAGGACTCTCAGGGACGACTAGGGAGGCATGAGAGAATAGCAAGTCATCCCAATTGCAGCTTAGAGGCTGGGAGAAAAATTTGGTAACCGGCTGTCCAGACACCCCATGTATAGTTATAGATTTGGGAGGTAAAAGACCAGGATTAGAAAGAAGTACAGAAAAGGTTGCTCCAGTGTCCAGAAGAAAATTTTTCTCCTGGCATTCCACTATAAGGCAAACCTGGGGCTCTTGAGGGGTGATGACACAAGCTGGCGCCTTGGGAATTTGCCCCAGGCATTCTCAGTCCAGTTTGGGCTCCGATGGGGTCACTGTCCCAGGAGGCCTTCACCTCTGGGGACAGGCCACTCTCCAGTGGTAGGGTGATATATTTTAAATGATATAACTAAAAATGTGAGGAGACAATTGATAAATTCAGGTCTGCCCACCCAAATAAACTTGTCCCACCCATGTAGGGTCAGGTTCATGGTCCACCCAGGAAGAGTCAGACTTATGGCCCTCCAAGAAAACAGGAATGCCACCAATTGCTGCCCTCCCTGACCCTTTAAATCTCCACCTGCCATAACCCACGTGTGGAATTCCTTTGTTAATTTCACCCTACCTGCATCCAAGTGGACATAAAGAACACATGATTTCAATAGAATGGGGATTCCATTTTACTTTGTTTCATGCCTTGGAATATCTTTCTTTCTCGGGTCCAGGACCTTTCCACAATCATCAAAATTCTCTTTTTCTGTCCAAAACCTTCTACCACCTGGTAAGTCACCTGATGCATGACCTCTAATCCTTTAAAGTAAGTTTACTGTTTCAGCTAATAGATGAGCTAAAAAAGCACTATATCTATTATTAGTATCAGAAGAGAAAATAACAGAAATGAAAACATTCTAAGAAAGGAGAAAATAATAAAGAAAAAAACTCATCTTCTCTGGAAGAAGACAGAGTGATATTTACATAACACTTAAAGCCAGTAAGCTGTGGGAACATTGGTGCTTGAAGAGAAAGAAACACTTTCAGGTCAAGATAGCTGTAAATAGAAAGCGAGGCTGTCACCAGACTGAACCTCACCTAGGAGAGCCCTGTGAAGGAAACTGAGTTCTCATTGACTAGAATTCAGAAGGTAAAGAAAGTGTCAGTAAGTTGTTCAATAAATGGTCCTACTCAATTAAGGGTGGAAAAAGTAAAAATTCTGCTTTCTTATTTTTAATGTCAGTTTTTTTATTTCATTTATACTTTATTCTTTTATAATTATACAATTAAAAAATATTTATTTTACCCAAAAGTCATATACTCCAATCACTGGGGGATATCCTTGATGTATCTTTACACATTGTCTACATTTACATATTGTCCTTAAATGGTAACCTGGATGTACATGAATTGGAATTTTTTTTTGGTTTTATAATATGTTAATTTCTTTTGACATCAATCAATATACATATAAGAAAAATATTATCATATTCATGTTATGGGAAATAAAAGTGTGGCTGTTTATAGCTAGTAAGCTGAGATTCATAAAATAGTGCCTTTTATAGTGCCTCTCCATGCACTTATTACTAGATGGGAAAGTGAGACTCAAATGTTAAATAATAATTCCTGCCCAAGTGTTTTTACTTATGTTTCTGCCAGCCAGCCCCCCGATTGATGATGCAGCGGTAGCACAACAGACTGAATGATTGATTTGAAAGGGAATGGCTGAAGCTTGCTCAGGCATTCAGTAACTACCCATCTTTACTAAGATTCTTATACACCCCAAATAATCAGATAACAATAGCCAAGAATAAAGAAAACAAAGGGTAACAAAATCTGCCATAAACATTCCTTGTTTGCATTAACACAGCAAGGCACACACACACACCTTTCTAAACTAAAAATATTCTGTTTGAAGATAAACAACAATGGAGATAAACCACAAAGGTTCTGGGTTGTCTGTTCTGTTTGCCTACTTCCCTATATGATTAACTGAAAGTTATTGTATAAATTGAAGTAGAGAACAAAGTGCGATGGCCCACTGCCCCAGGCAGGTGATTAATCCCCAGCTGTGACTTGGCAGGGCCCTCCAGCACATTCTTTCCTTTAGGGTGTAACTTCCTGTGTTTTTCAGCAAAGCCACTTCTGCGAGGTGGGGGTGAATATCCCCTAAAGCTCACATCTACCCCAAGTACTAGAAATGTTCCTTCTCAGGGCCTTGTACCTCAAGGAGCAAAAATGAGACTGATTCACTTTACAAGGGTGCAGGGTTCAACTTGTATTATCAAAATTGTTACCATAATTTCTTTTTGCAGTTGGTCCTTGGTAGTGGGGATTTGAGGAATGAACCCAGGGACCACAGATCAGTGGCAGGACAGGATTTATTAGATAGAAAGGGATACAGAAGGAATAAAAAGCACCAGAGCTTCTGGCAGAAGGAAAGACCCAAGTGGGAAATTTCCATGTGGGTTCCTTGTCTAGGGCTAGAAGGTTGAGAATTACTTTTGCCCAGGAATTGGTGGGTGGAAGACCCCTTTTCAATGTTAATAAGCATATTAACAAATTAATGAATTCAGTCCCTCTAGCTCAGGGCAAAATGGCATGACATTCCCCAAACTAGGGTTCCCTATCCTGCCTTAAATGGGGAAACCCTGTATCAAAATGACCCAAATACATACCATTAGAATTCCCTCAATCAAGCATGTATGTATAAAAAGTATTATATATATGCCATTTACCACTCACTCACAATAAGAATAATTATCGATATTTTCATTTTGGATAACAAATTTTAACTTTTTAATATTTTAATTACTTTTGAATTGGAGCATCTCCATATAATTAAGAATTATTGTTTTCATTTGTCCTTTTCTTTATAACTTATGTAAAAGAGATCTTCATATACTCAAGTAATATAAAAGTTTCTTCTTGTTTACTCATACACATGTTTTCATTTTTTGTATTTATTTTAAGCATGTATTTGGATCATATGTTTCAAAACTTTGCCAAATTAATTTTTCATTTAATGGAGTATAATTTATACATACTTAGTGTTTTCTCCTTTTGAATTCAGTCTTCAAAATTCTTGCCCACCTCATTGAGAGTTCTTTCTAGCAAGTTTATAGTTTCTCTCTTTATATTTAAACATTTAGACTGTGTAGTGTTTATTTTGGCATATGATACTAAGGGAATTTAACTATTAAATTATTTGCTCTTCTATCAAAATTTTATAAAAGCAACAATCCAATCTTACATACTGGTGTAAGATGCTCCTTTGTTATATATTAGATTTGTACAATTTTTGTTTACTTGCATGCTTTGTCTTCTTAACATTTATTTGATGTCTATTTATTTTATTCTTATTATTGATATGACTTATTCAGAAAAGACATTTTTTATTTCTAACATTAATTTTCAAAATTTTTCTTGGGTATTCTGTCTTATTTAGTTGTCCAAATAGATATCAGAATCATTTTCTAATGAAAAGGAAACTCTTACTAGTTTGAACAATAATGCATTGAATATCAGAAGAGTTAGTTTTCTATGTATTAGATTATGAACAATAATCTCAGAATATGAACAATTCTTGTTTTAGTATTCCTATCTACCTGACACTTTTGTTGAGAAATTTTTATATTTTGTAACTGATTGCTAGAATTAATATTGTATTAATATCTGGTAGCTTGTTGCAGTTTTATTGCTGGAATTTTTTATTTTCTTTGTGGAAATTATTTTAATATTATTCTTTAACACTTGGAGACTATTTCACCATATATAGCACAAAATTACATCAATATAAGTCTAGATCTATATTCAGGCTTTTCAATTATATATATGTTATGCATAAACATATTAAAATTATATTTATCATTTAGATTTTATAATAGACTTATAAAAGGAGGATGTTTTAACAGCCCACACTGTTAGTGTGCTTTTTAGCAACTCTGTCATAAAAAAAATCTTAATTTAGTCAATTGTCATGGAATAAATGAATTAAAGAGCAGTAATAGTAAAAAATTCTCTATTTACGTAATAGCCAGCACTTACAAGTGATACATTAGGCATATTTGATATTATTTGCTAAGTTTTGTTTTGTTAATTTTTTTTGTTTTTGTTTTGTTTTGTTATTTTGCTTTTATCTCTTTGTAACCTCTCTTTGATAACAAGTATAATTCTTAGCTTTCATGTTCTGTTTCTAGAGGGTATTCAAATGGTAGTTTTGTTTCTATTAATTAATAAATTTCAGGCTTGGCGCTTATAGTTTGAGTGGCTAGGGCACCAGCCACATACACCTGAGCTGACAGGTTTGAACTCAGCCTGGGCCTGCCAAACAACAATGACAACTACAAGCAAAAAATAGCCAGGCATTGTGGCAGACGCCTGTAATCCAAGCTACTTGAGAGGCTGAGGCAAGAGACTCGCTAAGCCCAAAGGTTTGAGGTTGCTGTGAGCTGTGTCGCTCCAGTACGCTGCCCAGGGTGACAAAGTGAGACTCTGTCTCTAAAAAAAAAAAAATCAGATTTGGGGGAGGATTAATTGATCTGAATCTTTTTACACTTTAGAGTCAACTGTGAGAAATCTTGTGTGTTCTGGCTCACGAGTTAATATCAAGTCCTTCTTTGGCCCATCTCGCTTTCATATCACCTACTGTTTTTAATTAGTTTATCATATTAATTGTCCACAAAATTTTGCTTTCTATAAAACATCTATGGTGAAAAAAATTTTATATATGCCTTCCTTTTATAGTAATATTTATAATATGCATTTTAATTTATCTCTATTTTAAATTATTTTAGTACACACAGAGTACCTTTTTATACCCTGACCTTTCTTACTCTTATCTTTGGGGTGTGTGTGTGTTGTGTTTGTACAGTTAAAAATGTTACATATTAGAAGACATATTAAAATTCTTGAGCTTTAATCTTTTTCTTTCAATTTTATTAATGTGGCTCCACTGATTTTAAGAACTTTAATATTTCCGGCTCAGCGCCTGTAGCTCAGAGACTAGGGCACCAGCCACATACACCAGAGCTGGCAGGTTCGAATCCAGCCCGGGCGTTTCAAATGACAATGACAAATACATCAAAAAATAGTAGTTTTTGTAGTCCCAGCTACTTGGGAGGCTGAGGCAAGAGAATTGCTTAAGCCCAAGAGTTTAAGGTTGCTGTGAGCTGTGATGCCACAGCATTCTACCGCAGGTGACAACTTGACACTCTGTCTCAAAAAAAAAAAGAACTTTAATGTTTCTGGGAAAACTGAAACCATTTCCTTTTTTCACATTTATTCAATGCATAGCATTTCATTGGGTCACCATTCTTCTTTCCACAGTTTATTTTCCTTTATAACATTTCTATTCTATTAACACAACCTTTAAAATTACTTAGAGAAGATCTCTCAGTAATAAAAGTCTTTTAAGAAAAGTGTTTCCAAAAGATACTGTCCCTGGACATAGGATTCTAAGTGACAACAATTTCCTCTCATAATTCAAAGATATCACTACCCTGCCTTTTAGTTGCAATTGTTGTATCATGAAGCAAGAAATAATTAAGGTGGTTGCCCTTCTGTTGTAGGCAGTCCAGCCCTTTTTGGGGGCTGTTTTTAAAATCTTCTCTTTGGTTTGCTTTCATCCTCTCATTTTGATTATTATGTTTCTGGGTATGGAATCATATCTAATATTCTTGTATGTTTCTGAAACTGAGGACCTGGGTCTTTTTATCATACTTAAATGTTATCAATGCTAATACACTTTTTAATTCCCTCACTTAATTCTTTCTATCCCCTTTTGGCATATATCCAGATATGACTTGCTGCCTTTTCTTTGTTTCAGTTCCTCTCTCCTTCACAGTTGCCATCTCCTACCTTTGTGTCTCAAATGTGTCTTCTTGGCTGGTGCAGTGGCTCACACCTGTAAGTCTAGGACTCTGGGAGGCCAAGGCAAGTGGATTGCTTGAGCTCTGGAGATGGAGATCAGCCTGAGCAAGAGTGAGACCCCCGTCTCTAAAAATAGCCAGGAGTTGGGGAGGGATCATGTAGTTCCAGCTACTTGGGAGGCCCAGGCAAGAGGATCACTTTAGCCCAAGAGTTTGAGGTTACTATGAGCTAAGATGCCATGGCACTCCACCAAGGGCAACAAAGTGAGACTCTGTCTCAAAATAATCCAAAAAACAAATGTGTTCTCCTCAATTTAAGCCACTCATTGGTAGACTTAAAAAGAAAATCACTTCTTACATTTTAATTCCTTGAAGTTTGATTTTTTTAAATTAAATATGCCCAATCACATCATTTTTAATTTTTATCATAATTTCATTTTCTTTTTTAAAGTTTATTTTAACAAACATCAGTATCATATTCATTCTATTCAGTTACACATTTTATTGGCTTTGTGGATACTCATTTATTTTCTTTTTCTCCCCAGGTATTTACGTATTTTTGATTATAAATTTGTTTCCTGAAATTTACTTAGGAAGTTTTCGAAGACTGTATTTATTTTAAAATGTATCTCTCAGCGTGAATGGCTCAGCGGGTAGGGCACCGGCCCCATATACCGAGGGTGGCAGGTTGAAACCCAGGCCTTGATGAATTGCAAAACAAACAAAAAAAATAGCCAGGTGTTATGGTGTGTACCCGTAGTCCCAGCTACTCGGGAGGCTGAGGCAAGAGAATCACCTAAGCCCAGGAGTTGGAGGTTGCTGTGAGCTGTGTGATGCCACAGCACCCTACCGAGGGTGATGAGGTGAGACTCTGTCTCTACAAAAAAAAAAAAAAATGTATCTCCCAAAGAGGATTTTCATTCTCTTTTGCTAATTTCCTACAACCTGGGAACAGTATAAAGAGATATTTTTAGGTTATGAGTTTTCTGGCCACAGAGGTAGTATGAATTGCCCTAAATCCAAATCAGTATAATGTGTGTTTGTTTAGAAATTTCCAATTGTTTTATTTTTCCCTCTCCATCTAGAAGCAAATTGAAGGTAATTATAAATCTCACTCTCTTTCTCCCTCTTTCTTTTTTGATCTCGTCAGCCTAAGGAATGTGCACTTTCTATGGTTTCTGCTTTATTGATTGGGTCTCCCATAAGGCCTCCAGTTTTCTGATTCCTTCCCCATTAGCAACTAATTTCTGTGTCAATAGGAGTAAGCAGATAGACCATAGGCAAACACTAGCTTCAAGACTCTTAACCCTATAGATTTAAGGTTTTTCACCTCAGAAGAATTTCCTTTCTTCATTTCAGCTTTGCCACATATTTAGGGAGATTTATTTTTATGCCTTATCCAACATTTCTATGTATTCAAACAGAAGTTTCTCTGATAATTTAGTCCACTGTATTTTTTGAAAATAGAAGTCTATTTTGGTTTTCAGCTCCCAAAATTATTCATTTTTTGCATTTTTCTTTAATTATTTACTTCAAAAAATTTCCAAATATACTTGGTGTATATCAAGATCTAAGTGCCATGTTTTGAATATTTGTCCTCCAAACTCATGCTGAACCCATGTGGCAGGGTGGAGTGGGAGGACCTTTAAGAGATGATTGGCTGGGTCATAAATTAATGTAGTTATGGCTGAATCGTTTAATGGGATAATGGACTAGTGGGTTATGAGAAGGGGCTGGTGGTTTGACAAAAAGAGGAAGAGAAACTTAAGCTAACACTCTCAGCCCCCTCCTTATGTGCTATCTGCACCACTCATAGACCCTGCAGAGAGTCCCACCAGCAGCAAGGCCCTTACCAGACACAGCCCCTCCACCTTCTTAGCCTTAGTAAATGTAAGAAATAAGTTCTTTTTCTTTATAAATCACCAAATGTCAAGTATTCTGTTGTAAGAACAGAATATAGCCTATAGCAATGAGTACCTTTCATTATGCAGCCTAAAAAAAGGCATATGCTTGTTCCCTCATGTAATACAAGAATTCTAAGTCAGGTATGGTGGTTACAACACCATCAAGGACCAAGGGTCTCTCCACACTAGATTTCAATCTCATGGTCCACAATGGTTATACCCGTCCCCACTATCACACTGCCATTCACGACAACAGGAAGGAACGACATGGTTACCCCATAGTCGTGAAGGTGGCTTGTCAGGAGTGTCACACACCACTCCTTAGGTGCCGTTGACCAGAGCATTGTCAAACTGCCACATTTAGCTTCAAGGTAGCTGGAAGACATGAGCTTTATTCTAGACAGTCGTGTGCCCAGTTCACATTCAAAGATCCTGTCCCTGAAAAAGAAGAATAAATAGTGCTAACACAAAAAACATAAACCACGTTAAATAATTTAAGGAGGTTTATTGTGAGCCAAATGTGTGTGAAGGTGTCCGGGACCACAGGGGTCCTGGGAAACTGATTCCTGAGAGAGGAATTACTCATAAAATCACAAATCAATACACAGAAGGGATACGTTGGTTTGGCCAGAAAGGGTGGGATATCTCACATGGGTGGTATTACAGATTATAGGTGTGTTCAGAGATTCCTTGGTTTGCAATTGGCTAAAGAAATGAAGGTTTGTCAAAAGACTTGGAATGTTTGAAATTAAAAGAAATCTGTGAATCAGAGCTATAGCCACATATAAGAATCAAGTGCTCTATGAAGTAAATTGATTGTCTATGGATGTACTTTAGCCTTGGTCGTTCCGGAAATTCAGTCCTGTTAATGATTCAATATTTTATTCTTACAAAGAGGAACTCCAGGAGGGAGGGGCACACGAACCTCCAATCTCTCTTCTCATAGCCAGCAACGCAGTTTTAAGTTTTCCTGGGGTCTCCTTGGCCAAGAAGGGATATGTGCTGTTGGTGAGGGGCTTAGGATTCTATTTTAGTTTACAATAGAAATCAGAGCACATCAATCTCTGCCACAATGTATCTACGAAAACTTGTCCTTGAGCGTGGAACACAATAGTTCACACCCACAAAAAGGCAATTTCAAAGCTGCATCTAATTCCCGCTGCCAATTCCAAGGTCAGGATATTTAGTGATATTCATTTCTCTGTCAAGCTACTGTGTGGCTTCTAATGGCCTGATTTTCAATTAGTGGAAAAACATCAAGGTAATCATAATACAAATTCGTAAATATTAGACAAGTGGCAGACCCTGGTCAATGGCAGTCATCTCACTGTCCTTGAGAGCACCACAGAAAATTGTTTCCTTGGCTGGTGGTGGAGTAAATTCTTAAGCTTGTCCAGCTGGCAAGCCAATTTTGCTTTCTGGAAATAACTTTGTTTTTCATCTGCAGTTTCTGACTCTGTCCTTGGGCAAGTGTCACTTGTTTATTATTCTCAATGACTCCATCTGTGTGAGGCATTGCAAAAGACCCTCCTAAGAGCATCCAGAGTTTGTGTCATACGTTCAGATGGTGCTGATTTGGGAGCCCCAGACCTTAACAGCTAAATCTTCACACATTTTTTAGGACATACTTGTAATTTTTTCTTTGGCTCACTTCATCTCTGTTTTTGTTTTTGTTTCTTTGTTTGTTTTTTGAGACAGTCTTACTTTGTCACCCTCAGTAGAGTGCTGTAGCATCACAGCTCACAGACACCTCCAGCTCTTGGGCTTAGGTGATTCTCTCGCCTCACCGTCCTGAGCAGCTGGGATAAAGGTGCCCACCACAATGCCCGGCTATTTTTTGTTGCAGTTTGGCTGGGGCTGGGTTCAAACCTGCCACCTCAGTGTTTCGGACCGGCGCCCTACTCACTGAGCCACAGGCACTGTCCTCAGCTCTGTTTTAAAGGCTTTTGGTTTGTCTGTTTCTGCATAAGAAACCATAGCCAAATATTTTCATGTAGGTGTAGTTCTTAAAGCTAATGGCTGATTTTATACATACTGGCACCTGCTCTCTTCTCATACCATTTCTTTTCCTTCAAAGTACATCAGGTATATCCAAAGCAACAATCTTAGGTAGAAAAACTATTGTCTTTCAAAACTTGATTTTTAACTCTAGGAGACTCATATAATGAAAAAAGAACTCTTTTTCCTAATCATGTAAGGTGCCTGCTGGTAACACTGCAACCACAGAGCTATTCCTCAGAAGAAAGAAGGAACAAACGATATTCACTGAAATTCTCTTCCTTTAAGGTTTCAAGAATTGCAAATATCACTTCCATTTCACTGCAGTGCATAGAACATAATCATCTAGCTACACTTGCTTTAAAAAGAGACAGTAAATATCACTTCCATTTCACTGCAGTGCATAGAACATAATCATCTAGCTACACTTGCTTTAAAAAGAG
>CAUYON010099431.1:0-18239 GCA_963573935.1 Arctocebus calabarensis
CACTGAATAAGTGCTTCTGACCTGACGCTGTTCTACCTTTGCCTATTACTGATTATACTAATCAGATTTATGTTTTCCAGAAATGTCATCAAGCCACACGCAATAAAGATGGTTCCAGTCCATGAACTCCTGTATCACTCTCTCTCCAGAGAAACCCTAACTGCCCCCTTCTATCATCGCCTGATTCAGCAGGAAGCAGTTAGATTGAGTCTTCTCCCTTTTCCCCAACAGCAATTAGGGTTTCTACATGGAGAGGGAGAATTGATGCAGGACATTTGGTGCCCTAACCAGCTCAGCTGAGCGGGCGGACCTGCCGCCTCCTCCTTGGTGGTGGTGCGGCGGCAGCCAGCTGAAGAACCAGTGGGCTGGATGACAGGCAAGGAGGGGGACCTCCAACCCCCACTGGAGGCTCCAATAGCCAAAAAGGCTGGACAACTGCTGAGGAGACACCTGTGGCTTGGTGCCTCCTTCACTTTGCACTTAGGACTAAATGTGGAACCCCTTTTCCTATGCCTAGGTCAATTTCATGTGAATTTCCTAGGCCTCAATTCCATGAGTGGACTGTGTCCATTCATTGATACATTCATTCACTTTGCCCCAGCTGGAGGGACTGTGTTCGTTCATCTATACATTCATTCACCTTGCCCCTGGTGGAAGGAACTGTGTTCGAGACTAAAAGCCTAATGAGGGAGACGGGGAAAGACCTGGAGAGAAATGGAGAAGGCTTTTCTCTCCCCACTTAGTTCTCTCTCTCTACCAGGAGCTTTAGTGTTTTCTGTATTCTTTTCTGTAAATAAATTCTGTCTTACCACTGGAAAAAAAAAAGAAAGAAAAAGAAAATGCCATGAAGGCTATGTTAAACTGTTTGATAAAAACATTTCAGATTGTATATGAAACCAGCACATTGTTCCTCTTGATTGCATTAATGTACACAGCTGTGATTTAATAAAAAATAAAAATCACAGTAAAAATAAATAAAAATATATAAATAAAAGAAGGAGAACATGAGGGAAACTCAACCTCATCTCTTCAACCCCTCCATTGTCCTGGCTAATTCTCACTGGAGAAAGTTCTCACATCTCAGTGCATGTACTAATGTTGAGATGGAAACTTTCCACTTTACTGTTTTAAGAGTGTGCTGTATGCTTGTTTTGCTAACTCTTATCTCACATGCACATTGTTTGGCAGACTTCTGTGAAAAGTAACTGTTCCAACATAGCAGAAGAAGCAGGACTTGTTGCTGAGTGAGGCATCCTGAGTCTTCCCTATATACCTCACACAGTGTTATGAGTCTCATCCCTTACCAGGAATGCGTGCAATTGTTAGACACTTTGAAGGTTCTGTCGCAAACTCATGTCTCCATTTCTTACGTCCACAGCATCTTCATACACCACTTCAGAATGGTCCTGTAGTGCTTGAATGACAACTGTGCTTCCACCATTTTCTGTGACTATCTTGCTTGTCACATGATGCTGCATTCATTTGATTAATGGCATCTTTTGAGGAAATATACTACACATTGCTATCATGACTCAATTCAGCTTTGAAAAGTCACATGTAGGTAACATCTCTTAAACTTTGCATATGTTTTTTGGCACCCTTGGTACACACACACACACACACACAAACTTATATATAAAAACATATTCATGCTTTCTCTACATGTCCATATAAAATCTTCTCTTCCAATCTTTTTTTATCACAGAGGTGGTGAAACTTCATTCATTTTTTCTGATTCGTACCTCCATAGTCCTGCCTGACTGCTGGAACTATCATTCAGAATCCCAATTAACCCCTTCTTGTATCATTTATTTTTATAATTATGTAATTACTATATATGATAAACATGATGCTACAAGAAGAATAATCAGAATCCACTGCACAGAATGGATTTGTGTAAAAAGATTTTGGAATAACAGTCTTATCAAATCATTTGAAGCAAGAAAAAAAGTCAGTCTCCAGATGTTACTCTTGAAAGAGCAACAGTAGTTTCACATGACTGAATTCTCCAGAGCAAAATAATTATTCTGCTTGGCAAGATTTTAGGAAATTAAAGTTTTTTGTGAAACAACTGGATAATCCAGAATTTGGACAACAATGTACATTTTCATGTGGTCATATCAACATTTAGAAGTTTGAGAGAGAAACAGATATATAGTCCATCTTCAGTTTTTACTTCTATTTTTTATGACTATACCAGGCTCTTCAATATAAAGTAAATCACGTTATTTTAAACCTATAGATATGTCAGTCATACATAAATGTATCTTCAGACAGAGAAAATGAATGTCTAAATCTCATGTAACATATGAATGATCTTAAGACAGACAAAGCAGAACATTTAAAAGTGATGGATTAAAGATATAAAATGGAACTTCTAAGAAGCTACAAAAGTCTTCCATCAACCATGCTCAACTCACCTTGTTCTTGGCGGAAGAAAAATATTGCTAAAATAAAGGTCTGGGTTTTCTTATCACCCAACTCTCAATTTTCTATCAAATAAATTTGTCCCAAAATTCTTGTTTCTAGCTGTCCAGAAGACCCATTAAATTGAAAATATTCACTGTAATTAATTTCTATTTTTCATTGGTAGATATTTGAAAACATCACTTATTTTAAAGAATTGCAATGACTTTTCAAAGTGAATCTTACATATACATAAACATCTATAAAAATGTAGAGGTCACACTCCCAGGGAAAATATCAAAAATATTCACTTCTCTAGTACTAAAGGTCACTTAATATACGAAACCTTACTAAAAATCATTTTTTAATTTTTTTTCTAGAGAATTTCATTCTCTTTCTAAATAGTTTGACCAAGGCCATGGCAAGAAAATAGAGAAATTTTAAAAATGGGTGAGACCAGTCAATCAAAGTGTTTAATGACTCCCAGTACACCTGATATTATATCTATACAGAGTTTGTTCATACACCAAATCCTACTCTAAATATATTGGAAAAATTAACATGTAACTCTGTCAATGTTGTCTTGATATGATTGGCTTTAAAAGCAGCCTCTTATTCTCTGATGAGGTAAAGTTAGGAAGCTTTTGGCTCTCTAGCACTCTCTTGCTCTTCCACCTCCTTCTGTAGAATGATGTAGCACTAAGGCCATTCATAGCCAAGGGCATCAAATCTGTGAACTCCTCCATCATGGACATCTCAGCCTCAAGAACTGTGAAAATATTAAATTTCATTTCAAATAAATTAGTCTGTAGTATTCTATTATAGCAACAGCAAAATGGACTAAGGTAACTAGTCATTTGGTTGTTTTATTGCTAAGTTACCCTAGGTGAATACATAGAAAAGACAAGTTTTAAAGTTTAAGGACAATCACACATGACGGCAATGTTGTCAGTTGGCAAAAATTGACATGAGCCAAGAACTTCACAAATCCTTAAGGAAAGATGTATCTAATATTCAATTTCATATATATTTGACAAACTATGAATTCCATCTATTTATCCAACAAGGTTACCTACGGATGCATCTGTCTTTTATGAATTGTACCTACTTCAAAAATTAAGTGTTTTTATGAGCTTTTAATAATTTATACTGTTTTATTTATTTATACTACTCCCACTTAAAAATGTGAGCAGTGAACAATATAAATGCAATAATGCATATGAAATAATGTTATTAAGCAAGTTAAATAATTCAGAAGAAATAAGTGGTCACTTCTAGATTGGACTCTGGTAATGTTACCCCTTCAAGGATTTTTTTGGGAATGTCTGAGAGGGCATGCATATTTCTGTAATACACAGCTGAAGATTACCTCAGCTTTGGGTATACTCTAAAGGTAATAATGTCTCTAACTGGTATCTGAATTTTACTTTTTAAGACTTTCCAATAAAGCTTTCTTTTTATTTGCAATTGTGTCTTTTCATAAGAAATGATTATATTTGAACATAGAATATGGCCTCAGCATGAATTAAAGTCCAATGTGAGCCTGATTTTGAGCGTAATGTTGAAGTACTTGAAGTGTGTGAACTAACAAAGAATGGAAAGTATTGTCCCCAAAGTGCAGTGCTTCTATATCAGATCAGTTCCACTACTGGTACTTAGTGCTGGCCATCACCTAATCCAGGCCTTTGGAGTCCAGAGATAAATAAGACACAGTCTCTCATGGAAAGATGAAGAGAAAGATGTCTACCCCTCATTTCTTAATGACTAGCAATGAGGGACATTGGCTCAAAGATTCCATTTTCAATTCAGAAATGTTTTCTTAGAAAAGATTGCGTATGTGTTGTTTCTTGAAGTATAATTGCAATTATCCAAGTGAAGAAAAGCAAGAATAGGGGTCTAAGCAGATGGAATGAAATCACAAAAACTCGCAAGCATGAAATAAAAATATTGGAGTAGCTTGATGTTATTTACATGCAAATTACATGATAGGATGTAGCAGGGAAAATAGGTCACAGTCTGTTGTAATACAGGCCATTTTGTTTGCCCTCATAAAACCTGCAGAAGATTTAAAGTAGGGCAGAAATGTGGTCAGATTTTAGTTTTATATGTCATAACATGCATGATTAAAGTCTCCTTTGAAGTAAAGCAGAATAGTTCAACTAAAACACATGTTTTGTGTTGGATATTGGCTGAGATCAGAATGCCAAAAAACAGGCCACTTCATCATAGGGTTTGAGGACTAGCTTGGATTATTTCCCAAAGCAGGACATATTGTCACTCTTTTAATCCCCTTCTATTCACCCACTTGGATTCTGTCCCTATGGTCACAGATAGAGACAAATGCAGGACATCTGACACTGGACAGATAACATAGCAGTTTAATAGTCACATATAATCACAGTCCTTGGGAGGCAGACACCACAGGCTGCATGGGGCTACGTAGGGGTAGGTAGCACTCTGGAACAGAATGCGACACCAGGAGCTGTGAGAGGCAGATATCATAAAGTCAAGACTATGGGGCGACCACTGATTTTCACAGGAGGATATGATTGGCTTGTCTGAATAATTCTGTGGACTGTTAGGGAACAGAAATTCTTCAGGGATAAACCAGAACTGTATCTCATCCCCTTGATAAGGGTGATTATTAGAGGACTTTACTTTCAGGGACAGAGTAAAGCAGTCAGCCAGGGCTCTCCCAGTTTCAGATGACAAAGCTGCACATAGTATTGGGTTTTAATTTTAGATCTTGCTCCACCATTATGTGTCCATAACAGTGAAGATCACAATCACCTCTAACATTAGTTGTCCATTTCCTATCTGTCAGGCACCTCCTCTAAGAGTTTGACAAGTTTTATTTATTTTCATTCTTATAAAACTCTTTAAACTACCAGGCACAAGTGTCTTCATTTTAAATACAAGAAAACAGAGACATAGAAAGTTTAATCAATTTGCTTAATTTTCAGTTAGTAAGTACATTCTTGAACCAGGATTTGAATAGCAGATTATTTCATACCAATATCTTCAAAATACACAACATGCATCATGACAAAAAAAAAATGGTCATTATTCAATTCATGTTTCAGTTAAATTTAGCACAATATGTATTATGAACTAAAACACCAAATATATTCTTAATTTCTTAGGAACCATTCAAATGATTTTATGCCCACAGGGAGCTACTTTAGATTGTGATTCTAGTTCCACTGGTATACACATGTATACATTCAGTATCTTTTTTTTGCAGTTTTTGGCTGGGGCTGCGTTTGAACCTGCCACCTACTGTATATGGGGCCGGTGCCCTACTCCTTGAGCTATAGGCATTACTCCAATTCAGTAACTGTTTATAATGATACTTTTGTGGAAATGTGGAGGACTGGGAGTAGGGAGAGGATTATATTTCATTTTTAGCACTGCTTTCCAAACTGAAACCTTGCATAAATCATTTGATTATTTTTTAAATTCACCTTCTTCATATCTCAATTGAAAAGCTGGATTATTTGTGATCTGAGAACCCAGACAGGGTTCCTAGTAATGAGGAAGGCAAACTCTTGCCCTTACAGAGCTTATACTCTGGTTATGGAAGATGATAAAAGGATAAAAATAAATGATATAACTTTAGATGGTTAAAAGTGCTACTAATAAAAGTAACAATGATGAAGAGTTAAATCTAGGAAAAGAAAATATCAAACAGGAAAGAAGAAAAGGCCTAAGTGTGTGCTGGAATGCAACAAGATGCATGGATGTGGATACGACTGAACAATGAGAAAAGAGGCTTTAGGGAGGCAAACAGGAGTAAGAACAGAGAGGTAAGACACAACTTTAAAAACTGTCTTGATTATTCTTTCTTCTTGGTTATATCTACTCTGGGAATTGAAGATATAGAAAAACAGTCTAAGGAGAACATAAAATGATCTGAACTGAAAAGCCCAGGAATACCAAAGAACAAATTTTCATTATGTACATGCTACAACAGCAAATACGGAGTCAGGTTCCACTTGGTGGAAGTGTAAGGTTAGTCTATCAAAACGAATATGGAGCAGACAAACAAGCAGAGAAAGCATAGACACAAAAAAGAGGACTTTTGCCATATTTCCAGCACATGAATTAGAGATGAGGTCACTGGTGAGCTCCACACTTTCTGTTTAAAATTAGAGTCCAGGGATAAATTTCAGTGGGTTAAGGAATAAATAATTTATGAGGAAGAGAACAGAGTGAAGACTCCTATTAAGAGGAGATCAACATATTACAGGAAGAAGAAATTTGGGTGGAAGAATGAAGCTAACCATATGATTGATGAGGACTTATAAATATGATAGATGTTTAAACACATTTTATCCAGAAAGTACCAATAGGATGAAATAAATTGAAACTTCCAAAGAGAGAGGGTGGTTTATGGAAAAAAAAATTTCTCCATTTGAGCATAATAAAAAAATGAGTTAAGAGCAGCACCTGTGGCTCAAGGAGTAGGGCACTGGTCCCATATACCACTGGTAGCGGGTTCAAACCCAGCCCCCGCCAAAATCTGCCCCCCAAAATCCCCCCCTCAAAACAGTTAATCAAAGTCCAAAGGGGATTCTACAGGAATGATCAAGGTATATTAAGGGTTCTGGAATATGCAGAAGAGAGCTAAGGCCTTGGTATGTAAGTGGCAGTGTAGGGGCAGGAATTACAGACCCTGAGAACCAATATTGGAAGATTAGAGGTTAAGACTTGGAGAAAATAGTTATCAGTGGGATTTGCTATTATTTCCTGGGAGTTCAAAAAGATTGTTTTCCTCCTTCCTCTCTCTTAAAACTATTATATCAATCACATCCTGTCCCTTCTGTGGCACAGCATTGCCTCCTGGTGTACTGTACCTGACAGGCTTTGCCTTTGCATTCTCTTCTGTCTATGAAAGATCTGACACTAGAAAATGAAAATATGAAATTTAATTAGAATACTTGATTGAGTTTATGAAATGGAATCCTTCACATTTCTGGCTTTATTTTATAAACTGAAACTCCAGTGTCTTTTGTTGATTTTGAAACAGAGTCCTAGCCATTGTGCTAAGCATATAAGCTTTTAAGTGTGAGGAAGAGGGGTAACAGCCTCTGCTTTAATGGGCTCAATTTATTTAACAAAGGCATTATGCTCTAAAATTGGTTTTAGAAATAGGAAGGCCAAGACTCCTGCTATTCAAAGAGTGGTCCATGGACCTACATCAATTCAGGAATTGTTTGCTACCAATTAGCAATGAGTAATGAAATTGAGAATAAGCAGAAATATTTATATTGATTTATAGGATTAGATGTTTTATTATCAAATATAATAATTAAAAATGGAAGCCCAATTGCTTTTTGAATGTTTTTGTTGTTTTGTATTTCAGTTTCCTACAAGTTTATTTTTATTGCAATTTTTGAAATTAGAAATCATAATGGCTGAAGGAAAAAAGTGACCTGATTCTTCACCATTGGCAGTGTAGTTTTAGAAACTAACTTCTCATTAGTTTTAGGAAGCCTTTTGGTAAGAAGTAAACTCTGCATTTCTGGATTGTAAGGTTAAATCTGGGTCCCTCTCTTGCACTTCACATGATATTAAGTTCTCCCCCGATATCATGGGCTCTGCATTTATCATCTCGGTCTTTGCAGTAGAATTCTGTCAATAACAATGGTCTTTCTGTCAATAACAACAGGATCTTCATCAGCAAAAAGATCTTTCTTAAAGTGAAAGATCAAAAGTCTCTTTTCTTATACTTGAGGAAAAGAACTCAAGAAAATATTCCATTTTAGTAGCTAACTTCTCTAACAATTTAAAAATAAATTTATCCTTAACTGCTATGACTGAGAAATTTCGATGGATATTATTGACCATCAGGCTTGATTTCAAATATCTTTAGTGGAAATGATATTATAAGTCATCCAAATTCTGGCAAACTGATTCCATAAAAGTATAATTAAACACTGCTAAATGTAAGTGCATTTGAATTACATTATTCTGAATATATTATGATGTGAAGAATTTTTGATATTTATTATTTATTTGAATGGGCTGCTTTTACTTTTACACAGAATGAGTCAGACTTTTTCCATCCCTTTCAAGTATGGAAATTGCCTACCTTTTAATTATGGAAATTCTGTAGAGCAATTTACTGACAAGCCAAGTTTCAATTGTCTTGGGTATGTAAAGTGCACAGGTAGTAAATGTACAAGTGATTTCAATTTAGAGCACAATGTTCCAGTAAAATCTGCTGTGGCTAATACACGATCATGGAATACGAATCATGCATATGCTGGGGTTCAGGATATCCTACAGTGAGATATGACACCTTGCCCTTCGAAGAAACAATAGAAACACAAGGTCTCTATGATCTTCTCTCACTTTTTCCCTGGAGGGAGCCAAAAATCCTAGCTGCCCATCCCCTGAAGTATGTCATACTTAAGACCATTAAAAATAGAAATGCCCTCTATGCCAGGAGAAAAGGAACATTTTCATCTCTTAAGAAACAGAAACACAGAGAAGAATCTGAACAAATAGGCTTCACTAAGTTCACCCTAGTTGAATACCATTACATCTTTCTGTCTACATGGCTGTTCACAAAAATTCACAAATTCCCCTGTTTGTGGGGCCTTCGTTTCTGAAAACTCCCATGGCATGTAAAACTTATATTAAAAAAAGTTACATGTCTTGGGGTGGCGCCTGTGGCTCAAAGGAGTAGGGTGCTGGCCCCATATGCCAGAGGTAGTGGGTTCAAACTCAGCACCAGCCAAAAACTGCAAAAAAAAAAAAAATTAGATGTTTTTCCCTTGTTAATCTATCTTTTGTTTTAGACATCTCAACCAGGAGCCTTATAATGTGGAAAAAGATAATACTTTTGTCTCCGCCACACAGCACACAGCAACAGCAAAACAAAGCCTGGATGTCATTTTCTTAATTGGCTGCCGAGAAATATCAAATTAGCTCCCTAGGTGGCAGCAGCAGTCTAAAGACTTGTTCAGGAAAGAATGTCTGCAAATGCCCAAGAAAAATCTAAGACAAAACCTATTTTGAACAACAAGCTTTCACTTTTTCATGTCTCAGATATTAGAACTTAACTTATAATCTAGGGATTATTAATTGGATAACATAACAGAGGGCTAGTAGCCGCAACTTAATCAGCCCACATGTTCTACCTTGGAAAAATAAATAATTGTCTGATACTTTATTTCAGTCAGGTAAAGAAAAAAAAAAAGTAGGGCTTGGGTGTGACAGGAAATGCAAATACTCTCTTCTCTCATAAATCCTGTAAGTCTGGAATTATATCATAAAAATCATAATTTCCTTTAAGACCTTGATTAAAGTTAAATACAAATTTACTCTGCTAACTCAGCATTGAATGGACTTAACAGTCATTTATAATTTTAGAAATAGAGGATGCATTAAAGTTCACATCTTGTCCCCTTGTCCTTACTTCTCTGTCTTCTTCCCTTTGCTGAGTTTCAATCTTTAATTTTACACTTCTTCCATCATTTTCTCCAACCCTTCCTTTCCTTACCATTTTCAGAGCCTTCTCTGCATTTTTATATCTGTATGTATAGGTCAGGAATAAAGAAAATACTTGTAGTTTTAAAAATTTACAAGACAAATTTCTACTTCTGTAGTACTTAGGGAAGGGACTTTGGGGAAAAATAACAATTTTTAAAGAAAGAATATTTTTCTTGATAATGAAAGATGCAGTCAAGAACTACTTTATAAGAAGAAAATATGATACAACATTACAAATATATAATACATTAATACAGTTTTAATTTTCCATGGAAAAAATGGGAGGTAGAATTTTAAGACCCCGGACCTCAAGTGAGAAGGATGATAGGAAAAAAAAATTCCTGTAAGCAGAGGGACTAAATCTTTATTATATGACGACAGTGAATGTTTAAGAAAAATTGGAAAAAATTGGGAGAAAAAATACTTGCGTTGACATGGACAAGGGACAGAGTAGACACTTGGTAAGGAAAATGTTTCTTTTATAGCAACACATGCCTAAGATACCAAAACTTACTTTCGGATTTCATCCTAATCAATTTTAATCTGTCGAAGTTGATATTGGATCATAAATTTTGACCTTAGGACATCAGATCCTTACTGAAATTAACTGAACGTTTTCCTGATGGGGGAGCAAAGAAATCATTTTAACCAATTGTTTTCAGACCTATGGAATCATCTTGTCCTGTTTGGCATGGTAGTTTTCAGTTCTTAATTAGCATAACAACTGTGACCTTTTAGGTTCTTCTAGATTCTTGAGCCTTTTCCTCAAAGAAGTACTCAGAATTTAATTACTTGTCTGTGTATTTCTGTGTTTGGCACAGTTAAGGTTAACTCAGTTGTGTCTGTGGGCATTTGTTTTATTTGTCAGTCTGTGAGCTAATATTTAAAATGAAGTCGTGTTTTGTTTTTGTTTTTTACTGTCCTAATTCCTGTTTCTCATCACCAAACTTAGCTAAAAGCCTATTGTACAGAGAGCATTATCTTTACAGTCCTTTGGAAAATGTCTCCTGAATACCTTGCTTTTATTCTATTTTCTCTGTATACCCCTTCTTCGGACTTCTAGCAGTCTGACCCTAGAAGTAGCCCTCCACTTCTCCCTCTTGTTCCTATAGGTAATAAACTTCAATGATTCGTGCTAAGAAGATAAAAGTCAAATTCCTAGAGTTCCATTAAAGAGTTGCTACCACTGGTCCTAAAACATGTTTCTATTTTGACGTTTATCTGGTCTCCTGAGTTTATGTATTGTTGGTTTCTTGCAAATATATCTAGTTCTTATACCTTTTGAAACTACCCGAATTTAATGACATTCTTATTGCTTCAAGTTCCATCTTTCACTGAGAACCTCATGTTTGTTTCTTTAAAATCTACCAATACTTAAGGACAATATAGTCTTTCTATTTCCAAGAAGCCTTTTGTGCTTCTCCTCATCATTTCTCACACCCCTGAAATCCTAGCTTTCTACAGGTGCCAATTATTACATATGTAATTTATTTAGTGAGTATGCAAGCACTCCCTGGGAGCATCACAACTTTATGACTGTTGTGATGTAATTTAACTTTCTCCAGGCTTTGCTCAAATTCATGCCATACCTTTGCCTCTTTCTAATTTTCCCAGCAATTGCTATGTTAAGTTAAAGTTTCTTGATCAGTTATGTTTAAAAAGGGTCATTTTAGCCTCAAAGTGTGTCACAATCAGGATGTACTGGGTTATAATTTGGACATATGTAACTTGCAAATCTCAGCAGTTTAAAACCACAAAGTTTTGTTTCTCCCAGAAGCAACTCATCTGTCCCAGGTTATGTGGGTATCCTATTCACTCACAGACCCCGGCTTCCAGGGCAGAGACTGTTTGGAACATGTATCCTGGGCAAAGAGAAAAAAAAAAAAAAAGGCAAGTCTCACATTGTCTCTTAATGTTTTCCATCTGGAAGTGATATTCAACACTTCTGCTTACATTTTACTGGCAAAGTAAGTTACATGTTCAAAACTTGGAGGAAATTAGTAGGAAAATATGATTCTACCATTAATGTAGGAGGAGAACTGGAAATAATTCCTAGAGTGGGCAGGTAAGATGCAACAGAGATCTGTGTCTCACACACTACCTTAACTTGAAAAAATGCAACCTAACTATGGAACCCAATTCTCTATTAGTGATATCTATTATAAATTTTGCACATGATAGTAAATAGTATTGAAACATCTCATCTATTTTCAATTAACTAGCATTTAATTATGTCTTCTGTATGTTTTGAATGTTTATTAGACTTGCAAATAGTGAAGGATGACTGCATTGTAGTCCAAGGCTTTTTCTTCATCATGTGCTCCAAATTGTTAAGCCTTATAGATAAGCATTAGCTAAAGCTGAATACCAATAAGAAACACTGAATTTAATTATTCACTTTCTATTCCTGGAAAGCAGAGATAGTTAAATCAGAAAAGAAAAATAATTGAGAGTTGGTAATCATCTTCTTGTACTTGTTTTGAAAGGTTACTTAAAATAAGATGTAAATTTGTTTTGAAAATAAGCTATCTAAAACATGGGTTTGGGGCAATGTTTATGCTGTAATTAAAATTCAAAATAATGTAAAAAACATTAATTGCATTAACCTCTCATAAAAGTTATAGGCTTTGGGGGCACACCCTTGCACCTGAGTGCCTATAGAAAGAGAAACCTTGCCATCTGTATTTTATTGGAAATTCCTGTTGCTTTTCCATAAAAAGTAATCTTATAAAAGACATCTGTATTGGGGGTGAGGGGAAGGCAACAAAGAATCTCCAATAAAAATAGAATCTGCAGCATTGCTTTCACCAAATAGATATTGGATCGGTAAATCCAATCTTGCTTTATAAAGTTAATGAGGCTCCTCTAAGCTTTTAAACTGACTACAATGTGGAATCCACATAACTAGAGAAATAAATGGTTGTTAACCATACTGAAGGGTTATATTATACTTTGCATTCAAACTATCCCATAAAAGCTAGGGCTAAGTGAACAGGGATATTAAACATGTTATTGCGTATATTTTGAGAGCAATCTGTTGTTGGGGCTGCTGCAAACTGAGAGGACAGTCAGGTCATTAAGTATGCAGTCCTTTTGAAGAAAAAAGAAAAGGAATAACTCTAGAAGTAATATAAGATAGTACAAAAATATGAAAACAACAAACAGGAATTCAATGAGGATAAGTGAAGATAAAGAGGAGAAAGCAATGGAATAAAGAGGAGAAGAAAAAATAAATAAAATAAAATGTGCACAATAAAATGTCATATTTGCTGTGATTAACCTGTACTTAAATTGACAAGTAAAGGCTTCTGCAGCTACTTTTCTCATTGATGTTGTCACTGTGGGTGTGTTTGGCTTTGAACTATATTTTGCTGAAGTATATATTATATAGCAAAAATTTAAATCCAAAGTACACAGTTCAATTATATTTTTGAAAAGTCAACCTACTTAGGCAATCACCACTGAAATAAAGATTCAGAACATATCCAGAACCCTAAAGACTCCCTAATTTATTGGCTCCCCAGGCAAGTCATTATATCATCCTATATTCTGACTTTTATCTTACTAGATTGGTTTTGACCATATTTGATTATTTACAAATAAGATCATGCGAAATGCATGTTTACTTCAACATCATGTCTTGGAGATTCATGCATGCTGTTTTGTATAGCTGTGGTTTGTTCTTGGTTTGGGGCATGGTGTATTTCCCTTTCACTTGTTTTAAGAATTTTGAAAGTTTCCATCTTAATTTCTTCATTGACCTAAGAGTAATTGAAGAGCATATTGTTTAATTTCCATAGTCTGGGTATTTCCTGAGGTTCCCCTTGTTATTAATATCTAGTGTTAGTCCACGTGCTCAGAAAAGATAGTCAATATGACTTTAATTCTTCTAAATTTTTCAGACTTGTTATGTGGACTAACATAAGATCTACTCTTGGGAATGTTCCATGTGCCTAGGATAAGAATGTGTATTCTGCAGCTGTTGTTGGCATGTTTTGTAAATGCATATTAGGTCTGTAGTCAGATTAGGTTTGATTCTATCATTATTATTATTATTACTGATTTTCTGTCTAGATGCTCTATCCAATGACAAAAATGAGATGTTGAGGTCTCCAGCTTTTATTGGAATGGAATCTCATTTTTAGCTCTAATGATAGTTCCTTCATGTTATCTGGGTGCCCTAGCATTGAGATGCATTGCATATACAATCTCGTATCTTTTCACTGAATTGACCTATTTATTATTATACATATAATGACTTTTTCATCTTCTTTGTAGTTTTTGTCTTGAAATCTATTTTATCAGATGTAAGTATAGCTACTCCTGTTCTTCAGTGTCTTCCATTTTCCTGAAATATCTTTTTTCCAGTTATTTATTTTCAGTCAACATGGGCCTTCATTTAAGATATGGGTTTCTTGTAGGAAGTTTATAGTTGCATCTTGCTTTTCCTAATCTAGTCAGCCATTCTATGTTTTGTGATTAGAGAATTTAGTTATAATAATTTATATTCAATGTTGTAGTTAGATATATTTGTGGTATAGGTTACAGGTTTTAAGTTATAGGTAAGAACTTACTATTACTATTTTGTTATTTATTATCTGGTTGTTTGGTTGGTCCTCACTTCTTTTATTCATTCCCTTTTCTCTTAATGTGGAAGTAATTTTTATTTTTTGTATATCTATTGTAAAATTATAAGTTTATAATTTGGGGGGTTGTGTGTGTGTGTGTGTGTGATTACCATGAAACTTGCAAATATGATCCTATAACTGTGCTGTTTTAAACTGATGACGACTTAATTCTGATCAGAAAAAAATACAAAGAGAAAACTAAAAGAATTCTATATTTCTTCCTACGTTTTGACTTTTTATTGCTGCTATATCTTTTGATATTATCTATTTCTTCAAAATTATTATAGTTATTTTTGCTAGGTTTGTGTTTTAGTCTTTTTTCTAACGTTTTGTTTTTATGAGTTGTTTATATACCACAATTACAATGTTAGCCAATTCTGTGTTTGTCTGTAATTATTTTAAACTGTGAATTTTATACTTTTAGATAATTTCTTTTTGCTCACTGAGACACTTTTCTTTCAGATTGAGGAATTTTTTTTGGCACCAGGGCTTGCTCAAGGAGTATAGTCCCTGTGGCCTGAGTGCCACTCAAATTTATTCAAGGCCTTAGGTATTTTACTATGCTGGAGGTAAAGCTGGCCTAGACTCAGAATCCACCCACTGGGGCAAAGGATTCCCCTCTTACCCAGGGCTAACCTAATACTTCTACCCTGAGCACTAGCAGAATTGTGTCCTGAGTTGTGTTTCACTGTGACAGGGCAGCACTGAGTTCCAATGCAAAGCCCCACAGTTAGTTCTCCCTCCTGTGAAAGACACAGATTATTTCTCTGTGCTGGCTGGGGTTCAGGAGAATAGGTGAAGGCAAAATGAATCTGTCCTTCCCACCATTTTCCATGCCTCTTTCCTTGTTACTATGTTATAGTCAGGTACTATGCTCACTCACCTGTTTTTTTGCTTTTTTTAAATGAAGATGATTTCTTATGTACTGTTCGTTGTTGTTTAATTCAGTGTTCCTGCACCAGGGAGGGCTTATAAAACTGAAGGATTCTGATTGGCCGTCTTGCTTTGCTTCCTTTCCCTCATCATCTTTTATTATCTCATCTGTTATCTAGAGGGTCATGATAGCAGATTTGTTTGTTTATTACTCCTATCTTCTTTGGCGTATATAAATTTGGCTTATTTGGCGTAATTAAAATTTGGCTAACTTTAATTTGGCTAATTAAAATTATTAGACTTAATATTTAACTATTTAATTTTCATCTTTGGCTATTATTGTAAGTTTGTTTAAAGCTCATAACATGCATTCTTAACTTATTTGAGCCTTCCTTAAATTATTCCTTCAGCATTTCATAAGGAATACAAAGACCCTATAATACTTTAAATTCATTTACTTTCTCTGCCAACAGTTTATCACATATTTTGATTCCACATACATTTTAAATCCCACATGATTTTCAAAGCAGTTAATATTTATTTTTTTCCCTTATATATTTACCTGTTCACTGTTCTTCATTGAATCTTACATTACCATATTTCATTTATAGGGAGTATCAATCAGCCTAAAAACATTACTGAGTATTAATTTCAGTGCTTATTTTTTGGAAAAAAATAGTCATTATGTTAATTTTATATTTAAGTGAAATATTAGTTGAGTACAAAATTCTGTTCTAAGTTTCAGCCCTGTATATCTCATCTTTATTTCTGGTTTACTTCTTTTGTGTTGAAAAGTCAGCTTTCAATATCTTGTTTCTCCTGCGAAAATAGTGTACTAATTTCTGACAATTTTTTTGATTTATTTAGTTTTTCTCATTGTCCGTAAAATTTCTGTAACATGGCATGCATAGGTGTAACTTTTTTTTCTTTTGAGAGTTTATTTCTTGCAGTTTGTTGAAATTCTCAGATCTGAGATTTGAACTTTTTTTTCAGTTTTGGAAAATTTACATGTGATATCACTTTATAAATTGATTCTACCTGTTCTCTATTCCTTCTCTTTTGTGATTCTATAACAGCAGAGCTATATAGTTGTATCAAGAGGGTGGCCTAGTTTCAGTTTTTTTTATTCCTTGGATTTAACCTCTCCAGGTTGACATCTAAGGGTCTGAAGTGTGTAGCTGAGCCTCTTTTACTTGGTGCAAACTGAATACAATTTTTCTCTTCCTAGGTCCATGAACTCAAGCATTCACGTAGAGCCCAGTGATTCTCAACCTGTGGGTCGCAACCCACAGGAACTGTATTAAAGGGCCGCGGCATTAGGAAGATGGAGAACCAAGGACTTAGACTGTTAATTCCTTAGTAGCTGCTGGTTGTTTGGTTTCAGTGTTTGGTTCTGCATGTTTGGCTTGAGAGTCAGCAAAAGTCTGGAGAGAACAGTGTGCACAAATATTGGACTCTGCAGCACTCTTTCCCCCATTCTGCCCTCTTAAGTCTAACTGCTTAGAAATCCCTACCCCTATTTTTCTATGTGACTGCTCTCTTCATCTTCTTTCCTGCAGCAAATTGGCAAATGTTCTAAAGACAAGCAGCTGAAAATACTGGGTTCATTTTTGTGAATTTTCCTTCTCTTTGGAATCTTCATTTCTCTAGTCTTGCTTTGGTTTTAGTTCTTTTGAGCAGCTTTTGAATGTATGATGTCCAACTTTTATAACTGGTTTCAGTGGTGTACTTGATCTGCTATCAGCTATTCTGTTACAGCCAGAAAGAGAAATTTCCTCTCTTGTTTGATAAAAGTAACATTCATTGACAAGAATATGACCCTATTAAATTTCTCAGCATATTGAAACAAATGCCTTAGTAAAAGTGCTGAAAATCAAGGTACATGATTCCTCTAAAACCATGAATTATTTGTATAATTTATTTATTAAATATCACTTTTCACTACCATCAATATGATGAAAGCAACAAATATAATTTTTTTCCTTATACAACCTCCATTATTACCAATAATTGACTTTACCTCCCTCTTTAACAATTAAAATAGCAAAATAAAGATATTTGGACACATTCATGAATGAATAAGAGTCATTTTTGTTACAGTCATCAAATTATATATACAATATAAAATTTACCCAGGGAAAGAATATGGGATCAAGAATTACAGATCACTGTCATCTCCCATGAGAGCAGAAACCTCTGAGGTCCTTTCCTTGACTTCTTTCTTGGAGACATTTCATGGCTAATTCATCGACAGGAGCAAGGATGAGACAACACAATGGGTGTCAGTGTGATTCTGCTAAGACTACCAAAACTGAGGTCTATTTATACTGGTGTATACTTCACTTTCTTAAAACAAATTGTGTCTTTTTTATTTAAATTGGAGGTGATAATACTGATTGTTATTTTACTTTTGAACAGAATTTTAAAATGAAAACATTATGAGGTCTGTAGGAGTCAAACTTCTGATACCCAGTGTGTAGGATCAAGCAATTCTCCAGCATATTTTCCAGAGGACACAAGCTGTGTCCCTTCTAATTCAGTTCCATTCTGGTACTGTCTCTAGGTAGGTAGCATCAGATCCCACAGATTGAAGGCTTTGTCCCACAAGAGTGTCCATCTCTTCAGATGTCATTAGAAAGCAGTAGGTAGGGCGGCTCCTGTGGCTCAGCGAGTAGGGCACCGGCCCCACATACCGAAGGTGGCGGGTTCAAGCCCGGCCTCGGCTGAACTGCAAAACAAAAAAATAGCCGGGCGCTGTGGCGGGCGCCTGTAGTCCCAGCTACTAGGGAGGCTGAGGCAAGAGAATCGCTTAAGCCCAAGAGCTGGAGGTTG
>CAUYON010099432.1:0-36186 GCA_963573935.1 Arctocebus calabarensis
ATATAGTGATCAAGAAAATGCCATGAAGGCTATCTGTAACAGTACGATCAAAACATTTCTGAATGTATATGAATCGTGCCCTATGATTGCACCAATGTACAGAATTATGATTCAATAAAATTATTAAAAAAAAAAAAGAATTGTGTTCATGCAGTTAAAGGGCTACCCAAGAAAAGGGAGGGGAAAAAGAACATGCCCAAACAGCAGGAAAGAACAGAACAACAAAAGTCTTCCAGGGTGGGTCGGGGGGATTTTAGAGATCGGTACTCCTAATATTTGGTGATTTTAAATAACGACCCAGGAAATTTCCCATCCCAGATCTCATTTTTTTATCCATGTCCTGCTTCTCCAACACAGCATCTCCTCATAATCTAGTTTTCACATTCTTCCTAGATGGGTGATTTATTCACGTATCCAATAAATATCTATTAAACACCTCCTGGATGCCCAGTCACTGAGCTAAGGACTTGGGTTAGAGACATGATTAGTATATAGTTGCTGGCCCCAGTTTGCTCACCGATGAATAAGTACATAATACGATAAGATACTATGTGGTACACGAAGAGTTAGAAAATGGCTAGGTGAACACCTAACAAGTGGGCCCATCCCTGCATTAGGAAGAAGCAGGGAATGACCTGGGGCGTGGAAGTCAGAAAAGGTTGTACAGAGATGGTGACAGGTGCTGAGTGCTGAGAGATGCATGGAAGTTTTCTAAAGTAAGAGAAAGGCATTATAAGGAAACAGCGGGCACTGAAGCTTGGACATAAAGCACATTCTAGAGGCTACAGATATTTTGTGAGTCTGGAATACAGGCTGTGAGGAATAGCAGAGGAAGGGGGAAAGGAAGCTAAGGGTCACTTGAGGTCCTTGGTCTGTCCTGTAAAGGAACTTTCTCTTGTACTCAGTGGGAGCCGTTGGAAGACTTTAAGCCAGGGGGGACAAGGAGAGATTTGGACTGAGGAATGATGGCTCTATTGGAGGGAAACCAGGCAGGAGAGGTTGTTGCAGTGGGCAGGATTTGAATGAAAGTGCCAGGGGAGATCGAGAAGAATGGGAACTGGAGTCAAGGGGCACTCACAATGTAGACTTGACAGGGCTTAATGATGGAGAAAACAGGAGTAAGGGTGATTGACATCTGGTTTTCTGATCTCAGTGACAGGGTGGGTGGGAGTGTGGTCATGGAGATGGAGGTCCCTAGGAAGAGAAGCAGATTTGGGGCTGGAGATCCTGAGTCAAGAATTCCAGTGCTGAAAGTTGATTTGGAAGGTGGAGGAGACACCGGGAGGGGAGCAGGAAAGGAGATGGAGGGACGGCGCCAATGGAAGATAGGTTGACAAGGCCACTTACCACTGTGGGCCACCGGGGCTTGATCCCACAGGCAAGCTCTCAGGCATGATGCAAAACATCCAGTCAAGAGGCGAGGAAGCTAGTTAATGGTGGGCCTGGGGTGCTGAGTTTTGGCAATTCTGACCGGCTACCCAGCATAGATAGACGGTCTTTCCCAGGTACAGAGAGATGCTGGCAGCTGGATGTCTGCAGAGCACATTGAAATGGTAGCATCTGAGGGATACAGTTGGCGCACCATCAGTGTCTGCTGCAGGGGGTTCAGGTTAGGAAATCTTGAACTGAAGGCGCCTATTGAGTAGCCATATAAAAATGTCCAGTAGGCATTTGGAAGAGCAGGTCTGGAGTCCAAAATATATGCTGAAGACTGGTTTAGAGTTGTTAGGCCCTAGGGTTGGCTTAACCAGTAGGTATAGATAAACTCTCCAGAAAACATATGTGAATTGAGCAAGTGGCTGCCCGCCACCATGGGGGTGCCAACATGATTTGCCCTGACCTACATGAAACATCGTGTGGGTTTCTCAAGAGGTTCTCGAAAGCCCTGAAATTGTAGATATCATCAGTTTAGTGCTCACAGATATGACAGTGTCTGGGGACAATGACCCATTGTTTTCAAGAGACTCTTAAGAGGTCTATATTTTACTGAAGTTGAATAATATCTTTAAAATTGAACTTCGTTTTACAGATGTTTTGGTGGTTAAGAATATTTACTGGGTGACTGAGTGAGTGAATGAAGTGGACACTGGGAAACATAATTTCAATGCAAAAAGATAGTGCTGAAGAAAATGCAAGGTGTAACTGATGCACAGAGGACTGAAATTGAAGCTGAGTTGGGGAAAGAGGATGGAAAGCATTCAGGGAAACAGTCCAGTGCCAGTGACATTTTAACATACAGAATGTTAATGCTCATGGGGTAGGGGGAAGGTTTTGACTGTTTTGATAGAATGGAGATGTCCAATGAGGTCTGCATGGCGGAACCTCAGTGTTCTTCATTTGAGGATGTCATATGAACTGCCTTTTGCCCTTATAAAATTAACAAAGACTGGATCAAAGAATATGTGAGTTTCTCCTTCAATTAGGCAATCAATAAGCATACACTTAACAGCAATTGCAATTGCATTACTTTGCAATACTAAGCTACATGCAAGAATGCAAATAATAAAGTAGCATCCCTGCCCTGCATTGAAGTCTTTGACACTGCAGTTGTAGCTCTGTCTTAGTCTCACTGTCAGTGGAGAGTTTCACTTCATGGAGATTTTTGAGAAATTATCACAAGTAAGAAGCAGGCTTTGCTGGTAGCTGCTTCATTCTGTGTTGCTCATTTCTCTTTACTAACAGAACACTGATGGTTGGGCATCCATCCCCCTCCTGTGAAACCTATGCACCTTAGAATTTGATTCTACACTTAGGATGGGTCTGTTTGATCTAAGAAAAATTGCATCCCTTCTGCTATAATTCCGGCCAGAAAGATGAGAGGAGACATTTTCTGGGGGCTCATGGGTAACTGCTTACTGTCTAGGAAAGCATCCCTCCCTGTCCAATGGATGTGAGGATAATGTAACTCCATTTGCAGCTGGCAGCAAAACCGTGATGCAGGCGACCGTGTAATTGATCATCTAAGCCAGCGGTTCTCGACCAGTGGTCGCGACTCCTTTGGACTGTATTAAAGGTTCACGGCATTAGGAAGGTTGAGAACCACTGATCTAAGCCAAGACACTGCTGAATGTGAAAGGGGTGGCTATTAATAGGGAAAAAGGCATAAACTAGGTCTTCCCAGCACACCAGGAAGAATGGTCACTATTATGCTAAGAACCAGGCCTAGGAGGGAGCTGATGTTCAAGGCAGCACAATAAAAAGAAAGGAAGAACTTGAGACCATGACTATGTTATTGAACTACTAAAACAAGCGATTCTAGAGCCACCCAACCATGCACTTCTGTTATACAAATTATTACATTCCTTTAGAGGTTAATCTCCTTTGAGTCAGGTCTCTATCACTTGAAGTTGAAAGCATTCTAAGACATACATGCAGGAACAGGATTTTTTGTTTTGTTTTAGTCCAGACCTGGGGGTAAGGGCCATTCTAGAGTCAAAATATCTATTTAAAAAACACAAAAAAACCAAAAACAAAGACAAGTATGGGGAACTAGGTCCAGAGTCAGCATTGTAACCTGACAGTAAAGACGACAAGGCAATGATCTGAAGTAGAAGAATGTGATTGAAGTACTGGGCTCGACTGCATTTGCAAGGCCAGCCGTGAACGTGATCGTTTCAACTGCATTTGCAAGGCTGGCCATGAACGTGAAGGTTTCCACTATAGCAGCGCCTCCGAGGCACCGAGACTTCTGTTCCAGGGCCAGGTTAGGGGTGTCTGGCCCCTGCTCTGTCACCCACTCTGAGTGGCTTTGAGCAAGCTCACACCTCTCTGGGACTCAGCTTCCTTGTATGGGGCTAGGAGCCATCTTTCCCCTTCCGTCTGTCTTTCTGACCTGAGTGTGCATACCCGGGGGAATGTGGGGCTTACATCTCCCATGATGCTCCTTTAGTGCTCCTCATGCAGGGGGCCTGCTGTGAGCCACTGTCAGAGTCATCATTCCCTCATGTCTGTGCGTGGTCTCCCGCTCCTGCAGGGCGCCCGCAGCCATGTCTCCTACAAGTATTCTGACTAGCAAACGCACCTTCCTCTTCTGCGTGGAGGGAGGGTGTGAACAGAGTGGGACTGGAGTTGGAGTCATGTGACTATCACCTGAGGCCAGTGGGGTTTGCCCAAATCAGCAGTGAGCCCCGTGCTGCCCCAGGTGAGAAGCCAGGGTACGTGAGACAGAGCAGACTCCGTGTAAGTCACCAAGAAAGGACCAGAAAAAAATGATAGTCAAGATAGAGAGTTGGGGTATGAAATACGAAGGACACGGACCTTAGTCATGTGGGAACTCCACCCAGATTTGTGTTGGAGGTGACACTGTGCTAGCAGTGTCATGAGTGTGGTAGAAACACTGACACATAGAGGACCAGGCATAGGACAGCTGAGAAATGACCCCCCCCAGTCCCGCCTTCCAGCAGGGAACAAGAGGCTCAGAGAGGTGCACACAGAAGACCCGCACACACATATCCCTTGACACCTGCCAAGTCCTGTTCTCCTTCCAGCTGTCACACTGACTTACCTTTGTCTTTCTTAAAAATTCATTCATAAATGAGCTAGATTGATCCCGAATAAGAAAGGAAACATTGTGAAAATTGCACCCGACTAAAGAGCATTAACACTTAGACTATTTCCCCAAACAAATCATAATTAACTGCTGAGACACTCCAAGGCAGGAGTGTTATTGTTAAAGAGTGCAACAAGCAGTGGCGTGTAATTACCGGCACGCTCTCAAACCACAGTCCCCTGGTGCCTGGCACCGTGCTGAGTGCAGGATCTACCTCTGCAATGGCCTCTTGAGAGAAGATCTCCGGAGCCATCCCGGCCATCGAACCCATTGGCTGCTGATTTGTTTTCCCATCAATACAACCTGTCCGCCCTGGCCAGAGTGCATTTCATAACCAAAGGAGAGTGTGGCAGCCAGTTTCACAGGTGACAGGTTTGGGCCACAACCTGCATTGCGAGCTCCTTGGTAGGTCTGCCCTGACTCCAACATTGCAAGTCTCCCCAGTGTAACTGGCGAGGGATGAAATGAGTTGCCAGGTGATTCAAATTTGAACAAGACACAAAAGGGACTTTCATCATTTCATTTTTCTTCACCTGGGAAAATTTCTTAAATCATATGATTTTATAAATGGAACAATTTTATAGAAGGAGAAAAAAAGAGCAACTATAAAACCCTCTCTTTTCTACGAAGCTGGTTAGCATTTTTAATTGCCATGCTTTGAATTCGTGGTCCCCTTGTGCCAGGTCACCATCTAAGTGCTCTCATAAGATGACCGCCAGCCTCTGCGTACCGTGGCCCCTTTCAGGCAAATTCTCTGATGTTCCTCACCCCTAGGATTATCCTGGCCCAGTTCTCAGTCAGACCAGTGTGTTGGCTCCGAGAAGAGGCACGCGTCTCTTGCCTAAGCTCCTCGTGTTCCTGAAGGGGGTACTCGGGCCATTGCTCAGCCATCGAGCCACGGCATCCACCAGCTGCGATTACGCATGTCCTCAGCCCACATCGGCCCCACCCTCAGAGCCAGACTTCTAAGTCGGATTCTCGGCACTGTCTTCAAGCCTTCCTGTGAAAATACAGCTCCACCACCCAACCTGACTCACAAAAGCGTCCCTGTCGATCTCTGATGCCACATGCTGTGTTCATGGGATAGAGTTAGTTTCTCAATCACTGGCATCCTGCCTTAAAGGGACTGCCCCCAAACTTCACAGAAATGTTGCCTAAATTGGGAGCCACCACCAACCACCCTGGATGGATCTTTGGTTTTGTTTGTTTGTTTTGTTTTGTGTTTTTGAGACAGAGTCTCACTATGTCCCGCCCTTGGTAGAGTGCGGTGGCGTCACAGCTCACAGCAACCTCAAATTCGGGCTTAAGAGATTCCCTTTCTTTTGCCTCCCAAGTAACTGGGACTACAGGCACCCATCACAATGCCCAGCTATTTTTTTTGTTGCAATTGTCATTTTTTTTTCCAGCAGGACTGGGCTGGGTTCGAACCTGCCAGCCCTGGTAAATGTGGCCGCTGCCCTAACCACTGAACTACGGATGCCAGCTGGATCCTTGTTTTTTGAAATAGAAACATTTTACAGGAAATAGAGGTGACATTTTGAAAAATACAATTATTGCTTTAAAAAATAGTCACAATTAATGTAGAAATACTGTAGAATACATATAATTTATGCTTTTGGTAATAAATTGCTCATTATGATATTCATTGAAAATTAAATATGAGGGTAAAAGGCTACTGCTATTCATTATCTTCAGTATAAACATTCAATCATAACTACTTTTTTATTTTTTTTTTGAGGCAGAGCCTCAAGCTGTCACCCTGGATAGAGTGCTGTGGCATCACAGCTCACAGCAACCTCCAATTCCTGGGCTCAAGCGAGTCTCTTGCCTCCGCCTCCCAAGTAGCTGGGACCACAAGCATCCACCACAACACCCGGCCGTTTTTCGGTTGCAGCCGTCATTGTTGTTTGGCGGGCCTGGGCTGGATTCGAACCCGCCAGCTCAGGTGTACGTGGCTGGTGCCTTAGCCTGTTGAGCCACAGGCGCCAAGCCAATCATAACTACTTTTAATGATCTATATGTTTCTTTCAGGTTGTCTCTATAGTCTGAAGCTTTCCTATTTTAAATTTTATTGATTCCTGCTTTCTTGTATTTCCTTCCTTCAACTGGCTTTGGACTTATTTTACTTTTCTGAGTTTCTTGAGGTAGAAACTTAGGTTATTAATTTGAGACCTTTCCTCTTTGCTAATGTAAACTTTGGGCCATATCAATGTCCCTCTCAGTGCTGCTTTAGTTGCATCCCACATATTTTGTTATGTTATACTTTCTTTGTCATTCATTTCCATGTATTCTTTTATCTCATCCGTGATGTCCTCTTTGGCACATGGATTACTTAAAAGTGCAGTGCTTAATTTCTAGGTGCTTACAGATTTTCCTCTGGGTTTCTTTCTTTTCTTTTTTTTCTGTTACTGATTTCTGGGTTGATTCCATTATGGTCAGAGAACATGCTGTGAATGCTGTCAACTCTTTCAAATTTATTGAAATTTGCTTTATGGCTTGAGATATTGTCTGTCTCAAAGACTGTTTGTTGCATGGATGATTGGAAAACATGTGTATTCTGCTGTTGTTGAGTGGCATGTTTATATACGTCAATAGGATCCTGCTGGTTGATTGTGTTCTTCAGATCTTCTGTATCCTCTCTGACTTTCTGTCTAGTAATTAATTCTATCAGTTGTTGAGGCAGAGGCATTGAAGTCTTTAACTATATAAAGACTATATATATAATTGTGAAATTATCTTTCTCTTTTCAGCCATATTAGTTTATACTTCATTAATTTTGAGGCTTTGTTGTTGGATGCATGCATATTGATAATTACTATAGCTTCTTGGTGTATTGACCCTTTTGTTGTTACATAACGTCCCTCTCTGTGTCTACCAATTTTATTTGCCTTGAAGTCTACTTTACCTTAAATCAGTGATTCTCAACCTTCCTAATGCCGCGATCGTTTAAAACAGTTCCTCATGTTGTGGTGACCCCCAACCATAAAATTATTTTTGTTGCTACTTCATGACTGTCATTTTGCTACTGTTATGAATTGTAATGTAAATATCTGATATGCAGGAGACCCCCAAAGGAGTCACGACCCACAGGTTGAGAACCGCTGCCTTAAATTAACATAGCCTCTCCTAAATGTTTTAATTGATGTTTGCATAGTATATCTGTTTCCATCCTTTTACTTTCAACATACCTATGTTATTAAATTTGAGGTGAGGTTTTTGTAAATCAAATATAGTTAAGTCATTTTTAAAATCCACTCTGCCAATACCTGCCTTCTATTTGGTGTATTCAGACCATTTATACGTAATGTACTTATTGGTATGTCTACCATTTTATTATCTATTTTGTGATTGTTTCCTCTGTTTCTTATTCTTCTCTTCTTGCCTTCCTATGGGTTACTTGAACATTTTTGAAAACCCATCTTGGATTATTTCTATGTTTCTAGGTATATCTCTTCATATATCTTTCTTAATGGTTTTCTGGCTATTACAGAATAGATACATGATGTATCATAGTCTACTCCCATCAGCATTTTGCCAGTTCAAGTAAAGTGTAGAAGCTTTACTTCCATTTAGTGCGCTTTAATCTAATTGATTTCAAAAATCATTGTCTTGTGTATCAAGTGGTATAATAACTTTTGTTTTAACCATCAAATATAATTTAGAAAACTTGTGAAAAGAACAATCTATTATATTTACCCATATTTCTTTTCTTTATGTTGTTTTTCCCTCCTTCTTGATGCTCCAACATCCTTCTTTTATAATTTCCTTTCTGTTTCAAAAAAACAAAATTGTTGACCTCCTTGTTTCTCCACTTTATTTTGTTTTGTTTGACTCTCACAGTTATCAGTGGAAAAGTACATTTTAAGGACTTCAGCAAGGCTTTATTTCTTTTATACCCTGATGCCAAGTCATTTTATTCATTTTCATTTTTTTATTTGATTAATATGAGGGTAAAAATGATTAGGCTACACTATTGGTATTTCTTAGGTAAAGTTCAAGTTGTAGTTGAACCCTTTATACAGGAGGTGTGCTGTATACCCTTACATTGTGCAGTAATATACAGTCACCCTCTCTCCCCTTTCCCCTTTTCTTCCTCTCCTCTCCCTCCATTTGAATTCAGTTGTGTTTTTCTCTCCTGTGAATAGTTGTTTTTCTATTGGTTCATATTACTATTGAGTACATTGGATACTTGCTTTTCCATTCTTGAGATACTTTACTAAGGAGAATGTGTTTCCACTCCATCCAGGTAAATACAGAAGATGTAAAGTCTCCATCTTTTATGAGGCTGAATAGTAGTCCCTGGTATATGTATACCGCAGTTTATTAATCCATTTATGTGTTGATGGGTGTTTGGGTTGATTCCACATCTTGGTGATTGTGAATTGAGCTGCAATATACCTTCTAGTGCAAATGTCCTTATGGCAAAATAATTTTTTTTTCTTCTGGATAGATACCTAGTAATGAGATTGCAGAATCAAATGGAAGGCCTACTTCTAGCTCTTTGAGGATTCTCCATAATTTCTTCCATAGAGGATGTATTAGTTTGCAATCTCACCAACAGTGGAAAAGTGTCCCCTTCTCTCCACATCCACACCAGCATCTGCAACTTTGGGACTTTGTGATGTGGGCTATTCTCATTGGGGTTAGGTGATATCTCAGGGTGGTTTTGACTTACGGTTCTGTGATAATCAGGGATGATGAGCATTTTTTCATGTGTTTGTTGGCCATTCATCTGTCTTGTTCAGAGAAAGTTCTGTTCAAGTCTCTTGCCCACTTATTAATGGGGTTGTTTGTTCTTTTCTCATTGATTAGTTTGAGTTCTCTTTAGATTCTATTTATCAGCCCTTTGTCAGATTTGTAACATGCAAGTATTTTCTCCTATTCTGAAGGCTGTCTGTTTGCTTTAGTTGTTGTGTCCTTAGCTGTGCAGAAGCTTTTTAGCTTGATCATGTCCCATTTATTTATTTTTGGTGTTGCTGCAATTGCCAAGTAGGTCTTCTTCATAAAATCCTTTACCAGGCCAATTTTTTCAAGACTTTCCCCTACACTTTCTCCTAGAAGTTTTATTGTTTCATGTCTTAATTTTAAATCTTTTATCTACTGAGAGTCAATTTTTATAAATGATGAGAGGTGCAGGTCCAATTTCAGTCTTCTGCATGTGGCTAACCAATTCTCCCAGCACCATTTATTAAATGGGGATTCTTTTCCCTAGAGTAAGCTTTTCTTTGCTTTATTGAAAAATCAGATGGTAATACTTGGCTGGTTTCATCTCTAGGTTCTCTATTCTATTCCATAGGTGTCTATCTATTTTTGTGCCAGTACCATGCTGTTTTGATCACTGTTGACTTGTAGTGTAACCTGAAGTCAAGTAACATGATGCCTCCAGATTTGTTTTTATTTCTTAGAATTACATTGGCTAGTCAGATCTTTTTCTGGCTCCATATGAAGGAATTATTATCTCTTCAAGTTCTTCAAAGTATGACACTGGTGCTTTGGTGAGAATCACATTAAATCCGTATATCGCTTTGGGTAGTATGGACATTTTAACAATGTTGAGTCTTCCCATCCATGAGCATGAAATGTTCCTCCATTTGTTAACATCTTCTGCTATTTATTTTCTCAGGGCTATGTAGCTCTTGAAAATTTTTCTTTATCTGATATTTAAGAGTAGGTTTGATAGGGAAAAATTCTCTTGGTTGTCCTTCTACAAATACTTGAGTCCCCCTGCATTCTTGAAGGATATCCTAAATTAGCAGTTCTTTTCTTTCACAACTTGAAATGCATTTTACCACCTCCTTCTGACGTCCATGGTTTCAGATCAAAAATCCACTGCCACTCAAATTGGTATTCCTTGACAGTTAATACATCATTTTTCTCTGGCTGCTATTTTATCTATGCCTCTAGTTTCTAGAAGTTTAACTATAACATGTCTTGCTTGATGTGGATTCTTTTTTTCTTTTTTTAATTTTGTCCTGTTCGAACTTTGTTCAGCCTCTTAAATCTGTGTGTTTCTTTTGCCAGGCCTGTGTGTTTCTTTTGCCTTCTTTCATTGGGTTGGGATGTTTCAGTCATTACTTGCGATATTCTTTCAGCCGCAGTCTCTTTCTCCCATTTTTCTGGAACTCTAATCATATGAATTTTGGATCTTTTATTGTTTTTCCACAGATTTTGGAGACTATGTTCTTTTTTTTTTACTCAGATTAAGTACATTTTATTAATTTTTCCTGAAGTTCACTGATTCTATCTTCATTTTTTTCACTTTTTTTTTTTGAGACAGAGCCTCAAGCTGTCACCCTGGATAGAATGCTATGGCATCACAGCTCACAGCAACCTCCAATTCCTGGGCTCAAGCGAGTCTCTTGCCTCCACCTCCCAAGTAGCTGGGACTATAGGTGCCCCCTGCAATGCCCAGCCTTTTGGTTGCAGCCGTCATTGTTGTTCGGCAGCCCAGGCTGGATTTGAACCCGCCAGCTCAGGTGTACGTGGTTGGTGCCTTAGCCCGTTGAGCCACAGGCGCCGAGCCTGATTCTATCTTCTGACATATTTGCTCTACTATTGAGTCCATCTAGCAAATTTTTAAATTGTTGGTATTATATTTTTTAGTTATAAGATTTTCATTTCACTTTTTTCATGATTTGTATTTTATTTCTGAGATTTTCTATTTTTCACTTATTTCAATAGAACTTGTCATTGCTTATTGAAACATTTTTTGTAGTTGCTTTAAATTCCTTGTCAGATGATTCCAGCATCCTATTCATCCCTTTTTGCAGATGCATCAGTTGATTAACCCTTTTTGTTCAAGTGGTGACTTCCCTGGCTCTTGATATGATGAGTGATTTTCGATTGTATCCTGGACATTTTTGCTATTATGTTAGCAGTCTCTAGGTCCTCTTTAAATTGAACCACACTGTTTGGGTTTAGCATGCAGGTCCTGATCTACTTTCGTGGACTATGGTTTCAATGACAGTTTAGTTTGTAGAACCTTCACAGTATTCCTTGGTGTGCTTGGTTTATCTGGTTTTGTTGGAGCTTCCATTGGTCCCTGGTGGTGCTGCCTAAGAGTGCCATGGGGATTTCTCCAGGCAAGGCCACCTGGTGTCTCAAGGTGGAGGAGGGGCCTCTCTGGCCCATAGGGATGAAGAATGCTTCCTGGGCCAGGCAGCTTGTTGTGTGTGGCAGAACCCTACTTTCCAGTGCCAGCCTACCATATGGTTCCTCTCAGAAGAAGAGAAGTGTTTCAGGCCTGGCAGGGGAGGTAATAATTTGCCTTAGCTGCTTATTTTTAGTGACACTCAAGATCTATCCCCCTTACCAGTGCTATAGGCTCACCTGGTGTCATCAGAAGAACTTCTGGTGGAGCAGTGAGCCTTCCTAGGCTGCCCTGTGTTGCCAGGTTGGTGACCTGGAAATGCCAGGCCTAGACTGCCTTTTTCTGTTGGGTTGGGGGGATGTAAGACACGCAGCTACTGTGTTGTTCCTTGACAATTCTGGGATCCCAGACCAGCTTACCTTCCTCTTACCACCTTTCAGAGTGTTCCTTTGGTTGCCTCTTGATTTTTTCTAGGGTTTATAAGTTGTACTTTGTAGGTAGTTAGTAGGTAGGAGCAGAGAAATGGATATAAGTCATCTTGTCTAGACCAAATTTTGATTTTAATTGTTATTTGCTTATTTTAAAACTAAAAAGCAATCAAAGAAACGATTATTATGATTGCTACATAATTAATACTAAAAATAATTTTGATATAGAGAGAAAGTGCATTTTTTAAAATGATCTGCTCCAGGTTTCAAACACATTAGCTATGCCACTGTGAGTGGGCAAAGTCAAAGGAGAGATTAGGAAGATTGAAGAATGGCCTTGAAGCCAAGGTTGGAAAGAGCATTAAGAGGCTGAGAAAAGTTATTATATTTGTTTTATGATGGAATTAGAAACCAGAAGATCTGAAGCATTAAGGTTGCTTGCCCCAAATTTCTAGGGCATTTAACTGCAGAATGGTTGCAGAATTGAGGATTATGACATTCCAAGACCATGGTAACAGCACACTATTTTCCAGGGTGCTGCTTTCAGACTCCACATATAACATTTGCTAGAAGATATACTGCAACAGTGAAGTTAACCTTTTGCCTCTCTGGCAAATGAACACAAAGTTTCAACAGAAACAAATGTTTACTAAATTTGACTAGTATTAAATGTCTGTTATTAATCGTCTCTTAATTATGCTGCTTGGAGGGAACTTAATTAATGTTTATTAATTCATTTTGAGATAATAATTACCAAGTGGAGCATTTACTCTTTAGGAGAGAATATTAAATTATTATTGGCATTTGTATAAATTTGTAAAACCATTACTTATGTCTTCCTTGAAACTTCTGACTTCTAGAATTTATCCATGGCAATTTCCAATAAGTCACATTTCTCCACATTTCGTCTGCCCATGATCACTTCCACATAAGCCAAAAATTTGTTTTCCACAGTCTATACAGGATTTCAGATAAAAGCTGACCACTTTCTGATTAAATGTCTTTGAGTCTTTCATTAAATTTTTAAAATTTGACCCTGAAAAACATAAAATGGATGTAAGTTTTTTCAAGGGAAATTTTTTTCTAAAGAAACTCAAAACAAGAAACCTCTTCCCTCCAACCCAAGAAAAACCAACAGGAAAACTATCCCCAAATGAAGCCAACTGCAGATAACATCCTGGATGAAAATGTAAGAAGTCCATGCATTTTGTGGATTATTTGTTATATTGAGCCATGGGAAACTACTCACTGGAAATAGATTAAGATATCTTTAGAAAGTCTATTAACGCTTTCGAGATGTTGGGATGTCATTGCTCCCACCAATCCTCCAGCATATTGAATGCCTTCCCAGAATCCTGAAAATGTGACCCAAGCTTCCAAAAGCGTTGATACTGATGTTTTTGCCTGAGGTGTAACTGGTGTCAGTGGTCTTAGCTTCCTCTTGTGTGTCTTACAGTATTCATAGTAAAAGTTATGATGCTTTGGTAATTTGAGACCTTCCCTCACAGCTGAGCTACTAAATCATGACTGTATGAAGAGGTGAGATGGCAAAGATTTGGGTGGGAATGAGCAGGTTTATAAATTACAGGTGTGAGAATTGGTCTCTTAGTATAAATTATTACTCAACTTGGAAGAATCTAAGGGTCAGGTCCACAAAATGTCATTCATGTGTTGTACAAATGATTCGCCAAGAGGAGTGATATACTCATTTACAGAGCGGGCTCTAACATCTATAATTCTGCAATAGGTAGCAGAAAGCAAGTCTGCCTGTGCAAACCTGCTTAGAAGCAGCACTATTGATTTTAGTTCCCTTCCTTATTTGTTCTTCTACAGCATATCATCAACTGGCACTTAAGAATATCTTCTTGTACCAAATACTTCCCTAATATGAAGTGAACAGATTAAAATGTCATTGTTATTTTATATGCAGTGGGTCCAGCTCTGCATTGCCAAAGCAAAGTGGAAAAATGATTGTTTGATGTGAAATAGTCATTTGCTTATTTGATAGTGGAAGAATCAAACTCATTATTGTAACCCAAATGTCTCCTTGGGGATATGAAGGTCAAATGAATCTGAACTTCCTGGTCCTTAACTCCACCTGCTTATTCAGAATCACCAGATTTCTGGAAAAGTTGTCCCTCTCCCAACTGAGTATTCATTCCTGTATGTATCTGGCAGGATTTCACAGGGAGCTCTTGAACCAGTATGGCAGCTGCAGGCCCCACATATCCACTATGGTCAAAATGTCCTCCTCTTTTGCAATGGCTTCCCCTTGTCAATGTCGTCTGCTCAGAAGTGGAGTGAAGGCCTCTTCCCAGTGCGTCTGCTGATGGTGAGAATTCCAGCTTCCCTACCAAGTGCACTCTTCTTGCTGTTGTCTCTAAATAGTCTGTGATGTAGGAGCAGAGAGCATTCTATTTTAAGCAGCAGTCCATAGAATGCCTCTGTTCTCCACTGTGTCATATTCTTTGTCACCTCAGCCCCAAAGCAAAGGTACTTATGTTCAGTCTCATCAGAGTATCTCATAAAATTGCTCCTTCCATATTGGATTTCAATAACTTTTACCACTGAGGATCAAAACCCAGGCCATGAAACCAGGCAAAAACAAAAATCAAGCCTCCTCTTCTCTTATTCTCATTTCTAATTTCTCCACCCTTCTCTACTTTACGCATCTAACTTCTTTTTCTTCCTTTAGACACAGAACTAAAGAACTTAAGGACTCATGGGCATCAATTAATGGAAATACTGCCCTCCCTACCATAACCCCTTATCCCCCAATAGTAAGTGATTCTTTCTTAGCTAGTTCGTTCTTTTTTGACCTCAATCTTTTGCTTGGCTTTGGCTCTTTAGACATGGCCTTAGATTTTCTAGAGCAATCTTCTCCACAATGGGGTGATAAACCCCAAAGATAAATGAGATAATACATTGATGTATAAAGAGAAAACTTTGGAATAATAGATAGATAGATAGATTCAGTTTGACTATTATTTGATACAGATTGCCACCAGTGCCTTCCCCCGTCTGTATAAGAAAATCATATGTCCCATGTGCTTTCTTGAGGTGTCCTGGGAAAGGAGGGGATGTTGAACACTCAGAAGAGTTGACAGTACAGCCCTCTTGTGATTGCTTCTTTCAGCATATTGCAAAGTATTCCAGTTCACATATTCCTGGTTAGGCAGCATTATAAATTATGTTATCCAGTTATAACAAATAACCCTCTCAAAATAGATATGTAACTTAGAAAACTATAGATAAAGGTACCACCATTAATGCAAGCTTACAAAACCACGGACAATTCCCCTACACTAGTTGTACCTCAGTGTTATATAAAATAATGACATTCTCATCAGATTACTTACTTAAAAATAGAAATTATCAAGGAGACTATTTAACATGTTATTAACAATTATCTTAATTTGGGATTCCCCCCACATAGACCCAAGATAAAGATTTAGAGGCAAGTAACTTATTGGGGAGGTGATCCCAGGAAACACAGTGATGGAGTAAGGAAGTGACATATTAAACAAAGGTAAGAAAGCCAATAAATGGCATGCTGATAAGTGGCTTACCTCTTGGAGCACCCAGGGCTCAATCCTGCCGGGGACCATCTGAGAGACTGTGGAACCAAATTGTCTCTCTGGAGTATTAGAAGTTGACACTTCCTCTTATCCCTCATTGGCTGAGAGTCATTTCTGGGGTGTTATGTCCCTAGCACATCAATCCTCCTCCGTGCATACTGATCACATTTGAATAGTTAGAGAATGCTTTTGTTCAGAGAGACAGGGACCTGTTTCTTATATAGGAATTTTCTTGCAGAAGACTGAGCCAAGGAGATAGGGGTTAGATCCTGACAATGTCTGCCTGTGCAATGGATTTTTCTGTGACTATGTATTGTTTCTTGACCTATTAGAAGATGTTAGAAGGATGACATCACAGTTGGAAAGCCCTTTAGAAATATTCATTTTATCTTTTCCCTATCCTTTCAAAACAAATTCTTGTGTGTTTCATGATGCAGGTAAGACATCAGAGCAATAGTAGACAGATACAATTTAGAAACAACCACTGAGTTGGTGGTTCATGCTCAAAATATTTTTACTGATATAGGTAACTGGATCAAAAGTGTTTTGGAGTGCACTTCTCTATAGGGGGTTAGAATCTTGGATGATAACTAACAACAAATCCTATTGAGGCACTGCAGGCCAGTAGTAGTATAAAAACCATAAGCCCCCTTTTACCCTAGACGTATATTACAAAGGACTCTCTCTCTTTGATCTCAGAACACTTTTAGCAACCTGGTTGCTTCTTAACTTCTCTTTGGACATTGTGGCATTTAAGGGCAACTTGTCTTATAGATGAAAATGTCAAAATGCAAATTCATGGCAGGGAAGGAAAAATAAGAGATGATATTGAAAGGGTAGGGCCCTGATGGTCTCGTTCATGGCCCTTGTTTTGCCAGTGAGCTCTGAAGAGAGGATAGCTCCTGTCATGATATTGGGCTATAATGCCCGCCAAGGTGAGAAGGATCCATTCCTTGGGTGTTGGGTAGAGATAAGTTGAGAGCCACAAGGACATACTAGTTGATCAGATTGATATTTTGGATTCATGATTTAGGGACCAAGCCAACAAAATTTTCTAAATCAAGATTTTTCTGAGACCTGCTTAAAGTCATTGGTGATGAACACATCACTGCTCTGTATCAACACATATAGTGTCTCCAGAATATTAAACTCAGTAAAGTGCTAGAAGAGTCAGGGCCAGGAGCCATCAGCCCTGGTATTCTGTTTCTGCCATGAAAACTAAAGGGGAAATTTTGGAAGGGAACGTCCTTCTTACAGACTTCAAGACTACAAAGATAGGATCAAGACACATGAATGCTGTCCAGCCACCTAAGCACAGCCAGTCAGCAATTGCTAACTAAATAGCTGTGCTGGGACCTACGGTAGGTGAGGAAAGATGGAAAAGAGGGAGGGAGGTAAGGTGGGAGTGAGGGAGAAGTGAGAGGAGAGGGAAGTGAAGGAGGAAAGGGAGAAGAAAAGAAGGAAAGAAAGAAGGTGTGGCACTCATCCTTGGCTTCCTTAAAAGGTAGCTAACTGCAAACAGGTTGATCATAGTGATTGCCAGACGAGGTAGGCAAACATGGCCGCATCTCAAGAACTTAAGCAAAAGCTGTGGAGTCCAGGCAAGCCTCCATAAAGATGTGAGATAGGATCTAAAATGGATTCTCAAACCTGAGGGACTGTTACATCAGTTGGGTTCCTGTCACCAGAGATCCTGAGTCCCCAGGTCTGGGGTGGGGCTTGAGCATTTACATTTGTAAGACATTCCCTAGTGGTGTTCATGCTGGGGATCTGAAAGCCTCACCTCAAGAAACACTTCTCTGAAGGATTTTAGACACTAGAAGGGTGATGGCCATCAAGGGTTGGGATGAGGAAGATGGTAAGAGGAACAGGGGGGAGGAAAGTGTTTAGGAGGATTCTGAAGTTAAAAGGGTGTCTCATAGAAGAGAGGAAGAGAAGAATGTAAAAGATTTTGGAATTTATCCTGTAGACAAATCTAAGTCATTGAACATGCCTGAGTAGTGACACGACGTGTTGGAAACCTTAATCCAGAACTGTTTCATTTGTCATCAGTATATTCCACAGTGTGGTACAGGACAGGGAAAGAGACGGATGCAGAAAGGATATGGAAGAGCGTGTGCATTGCTTTCAGTTGTTTAAAAGTCTGTTTATATGAGGTTGTTTCCACAGAGAGGTGAGGAAAGAAGCGCTTCTGGGGATGTTGGCTTCTGGTGAGAAGCGCGAGCCTGCATTCCTCTGGGGAAAGAAGACAGAGGCAAATTAAGAAAGTCTGAGCTTTGGTCTTCCATTATCAAGTTTTCCTTAAAAGTGACGGCATGGAAATCCTCAAGTCTGCTCATGTTCTACACCAATTTGATGAGAGAATCTACAGATTGTCAGGCAGTAAGTTGATCCACGATGGTTTTCAATCCAGGAGCGAGGAATTTTCTGTTTACAGTTTTGACTCAAAAAGGCTCCAAATTTTGCTCTGCCCTGGAAGTGCATCATGAAAGGAGAATTTTCAATGTTTAAAAATGGATTATAATGGGATCACACTGAGTTTTCTTCCTTTTTTTCCTCTGTGATGATAAATGTAATCTGTGTGACACTGATTCTATCTCAGGCAAGAGAACTGTGCTGTGAGGACACACACACACACACACACACACACACACAACATTGACCATTGGCCAGCTCGGCTCTGCTCTGAGAAAACTGCTGGGGCCTATGTCTGCATGAAGCAAAATCAATGGGGGTGAACCTGAAAACTATCTAGGGAAAACTTTGGAAAGGTAGATGAAAGGGAAGATGAAAGACAGGGTGAAACCATCTTGAGAAAACACTCCAAAGAAGCTCTTTGGATGACTTGAATCATTATTTGACCTTGATACAGCCATCCATGAGACACCAAGGTAAGCCCATGAGCACTAGGGGCCTAAAGCCAACATTGGGTGGGGAAGGTTGAAAACAAACCTCTGCCAGTCTCCAAATGGCCTTGGTCTCTGTTCTCTGCAGCTCCACCTCGCTAGGCAACCCCTTTTCTCCTCTGTGGTTTTTCTCCCATTTCCTGCTTTTCTCCTTCTTATGCAACCACCACTCAGCTCCCTCTGGGTTGAATAATAATTCAGCACAAATTCAATTTCTTCAACATGTTTTGCAATAAAATCTCATTGCTTATGTTCTCTGTGGCTAGAGGGGTGGTGGCCTAGTGCGACTGCCCCAATTTTAGAGGCAGGAAAAATAGGGATAATGGATCAAGTGATTTTTCAAGGGAAGAAATGAAGAAGATTAGCACCCATTACTTTTTATCCCAGCAACTGAAGTAAATGGAAGAGCTGGGTTGCAGTTCCATTTGGGAAAGAATGGAAAACGTTATTCTTTGTTACTCTCGTGTAATGAATGTGGTAACAGAGAAGATGGCTATGCCAGTTTTTAATTCACTGGAGGTTTTGGACATATTTTTTATTCCTTTGCCACACCCCCGGTCTTCTCATGCATAAAATGGAGCTCATACAATAGCTGGTATCTACCTTATGGGGTCGTTGTAAGGATTAAATGATTTCAAACAGTTTGAGCATAAGGTGACAAATTTTAGTACTCAAAAATTCCGAAGCTATATAACCCACAACATCTAGATGAAAAGGAATCATACTGCTTTGCCTGAAAACCTTATTAAAATGATAAAAGAAGGGGTGAGGAGTGCGTGAGTGGTCCAGCACTCTTGGAGAACATTTTGGAAGTTAAACCCTTCATTTCAGGTTATTTTTATCAGAGCTGGGTGTGCCCCAGGCAAATGGAACATAAATGTTACAGGTGCCACCCCTACTCCTACCCACCCCGTTGGAGCAGAAGCCATTTTCCAGTTACTAGGAAGCCAAGAATGTCCTGTACTTAGGCCCTGACATGACACCAAGTTGATCTGGAACTGCTAGGACAGGCAATCCCGCTCGTCACACCTGTGTCATCTCACAAAGATGAGCCTTGCACACATCTCTCCCCCTCCTATGTTCTCAACCCTGGAGTTTTGGGTCCTGCTTTTTACCTCTCTTGCTTTTCTTGTCCCTCCCAATCCTTTGCACAGAGTCCCCTGTAACTCCCGTGTCTCCTTTTGTAGCGAGCAACCCCGTGCCCTCCCACGCTTCCACCGTCTAGTGATCATTCAAATCTGGGTCTCCCCTGAGGCTTGACTTCCCGAAGCTCTCTGAGGCATGGGGTATTTATTCTGCTCGGTTTCACGGAGATTGCAATCATCATCCACTCGCCCTCCTTCCAAACCTTTGCTCCTCCACTTTTACATAAAAAGCTCCTGGAGAATTTCCGAGTTCAGGAAGATGCTGTAGATGTGCTTTTCCCAATTTCTACTGCCAAGTACAAGGACAATCCCTGGTCGTTACATACACAGCAAACACGAGAAGACTCTGAAAGGCATAGAGAAGGCTTGGCAGCGGGTGAGCCCGGGACCTGGTATAGCGAAGAAAGCATGGCTAGTGACCTGGGGACCTGAGGAACAACAGGGCAATACATTTCCTAGGTCTTCTTTTTGCTTCATACATCCCCAAATTGGACCTGAAAAAACTGGCGTTGTTGGAGCAGCAAAAGGAGCAGATTAAAAATGCCAACAAAACCCTGCTCTCTCTAGCCAGAGCACCAGGAAAGCACCTAACGAGACAGAACCTTTAGAAAATAACCATTCTACTGAAGCCAAGCACCATGCAAGGATGTGTGGCCTCACCTCCAGGACCATCAGCACAGGCCGAGTGAGTGGTCTTGACCTCCACCATTGCACAACTACAATGAGCCCCCTCTCCAGTCAGTATCAGAGGAGGCAGACAGGGAGCCAGGCTTTCATCCCTGCTATGTGATAACAGGCACACTCGCCTTGTGGGAAGCCTGGACACCTACCTTCACCTGGCAGCAATAAGACACCCCTCCTTACTGCAGTGGTGTCAGAGGAGGCCTACTGGAGAATTAGGACTTTCACTAACACTCAGCAATAATGAAGCAACCTAGCCAGTGGAGGCTACGTGGGATTTCAAACTCCCCTTCGATGACAACAGAGCCTAAATAGGGAACCTGAGCTTCTACACTCACTTGGCAGGGACAAGGTAGCACTCCTCTATCCCCTTCCAGAGAAGTTTCATAGAAAGCCAGTAAAAGTAGAATGTTTAAAGACGTTCCAGAATATTATACTATCAGTGTCCAGGTTAAATAAAAAAAAAAAATCACTCGTTATACAAAGAAACAGGAAACCATCAACTTGAATGAAAAAGACGATCAATACTGTTTGCCAACACTGAGATGACACAAAGATTAGGATTACATGACAAAGATTTAAAAGCAGCCGTGTTAAAATGCTCCTGTGAGAAACTGCAAACTCGACTGAAACAAATGAAGAAGTAGAAAGTTTCAGCAAAGAAAGAGAAGATGTAAAGAAGAAGAAAATGGAAAATATAGAGCAAAAACCACAATAATCAAAATTTCAAACTCAGCAGACAGGCTTATTAGCAGAATGGAGAGGTTAGAGAACAGAATCAATGAGCTTGAAGAGAGAACACGAAGAATACCCAAGCTCAACAATAGAGAAAAAAAAAAGAGGTCAAAAAAATGAACAGAACTATAACAAAAGAGCTAAAACCTGGGTTCTTAGTTTTGGAAGTTCTGGAAAGAGAAGAGAAAGAGGATAAGACTGAAAAAGTACTCAGAAAAACAATGGCTGAAAACTTTCTAAAGGTGTAAAAATATGTTAATGTACAGATTCAAGAAAGTAAGCAAACCTCAAACAAGACAAATTCAAAGAAATTCATACCAAGTCACACAATAATCAGACTTCTGAAAACTCAAACCGAAGATAAATCTTAAATGCAGTGAGAGAGAGAAACGACGCATTTCCTTTTGAAGAAAAACAATTCAAGTGACGGTAGATTTCTCATCAGAAATCATGGAGGCCAGAGGGAGGTGGCATAACATTTTTTAAGTGCTGAAAGGAATAAACTGTCAGTCCAGAATTCTCCATCCACTGAATATACCCATGAGGAATGAAGAGCATATCGAGATCATCTAAGATGAACAAAAGCAGGAGAATCTGTAGCCAATAAAGTTACCTAAAAATGACGAATGGAAACTCTCCAAACAGAAAGGAAATGATTAAGAGAAGGAATCTTAGAGTATCAGGAAAAAAGAAAGAGCAACAGAAAGCAAAAACATGGATAAACACATTGTCCTTCTGTTTAGGCTTCTAAAGTATTATTTCATGTTTGAGGCAAAAATTATAACACTGATGTGTTTCTAAATGTATGAGAAGAAAGTATTTAAGACAATTACAAAAAAAACAAAGGAGGGCAGAAAGACATAAAGGGAGGCGAAGTTTCTATAGTAACTTGAATTGCTAAAATGTCTTGTAAATTGTTGTGACAAATTCTGCATATATAATGTTATACCTAGAGCAACCATTGATAAAGCTATACAATGAGATGGACTCTAAAACTCTATAGATAAATCAAAATTGAATTTTAAAATGTTCAAGTAATGTAAAAGAAGGCGGGGAAAACCAAATAGATATGATAAACAGAGTCAAAATAGAAAAAAATTATAAAATGACAGACTTAGCACTAACATACCAATAATTACATTAAATGCAACTGATCTAAACGCACCAACTAATAGGCAGAAATTGGCTTACTGCATTCAAAACTATGACACAACTATGAAGTATCTATAAGAAACTAACTTCAAATATAATGATATAGGTATGTTGCAAATAAAAAGAAGGGAAAAGATAAATCAGGCAAACATTACTGAAAAGAAAGCAGAAGTGGTTATATTATTATTGGATAAATAACAAAGTAAAGTACAAAGAAAGTATAAAGAAAGAGAAAGTACAAAGTACAAAGAAAGTTACCATAGAAAGAAAAGGACATTATATAATGATAAAAGTGTCAACCCACCCAGCGGACATAGCTATCTTAATGTGTACACACTAAATTACAGAGCTGCAAAAATTATGGAGCAAAAAACTGCAATATAAGTGAAAGAAGAAATAGACAAATGTTTAGGAACTATAATGCTACTCTGTCAATGAATGATAGAATGTCTGGACAGGAAATCAAGCAAGATATAAAAGAACCCCACAACCAACTAATCTAATAGACGCTCATAAGATATTCCACCCAACAGCAAAAGAATACATATGCTTTTCAAGTAAGTGCCCATGGACCATATACCAAGATAGATCATGTCCTGGCCACAAAAGTCAACTGACTTAAAAGAATTGAAATAAGACACATTATGTTCTTCAAGCCTAGTGGCTTCAAACTAGAAATCAATAACTATAAGAAAATAGGAAGGCCTTAAAACTTCACAGACACTTATAAATAATCCAGCGGACAAGGAGTAAGTCTCAAGAAAATAAAAAAAAAAATTGAATAGAAATGAAAACATGTATCAAAATGTGTGATACCCAGCTAAAGCTGAGAGGGAAATTTGTAGCACTAATTGCTTGCATTAGAAAAGAGAAAAAAAATCTCAGACTGATTATATAAGCACCTCAAAAACTGAGAAAAAGAAGAGCAAAGTAAACCCAAAGCAAGCAGAAGGAAGGAAATAATAAGCAAAAATCAATGACATTGACAACAGAAAAACAATAGAGAAAATCAATGAAACAAAAAGCTGGGTTTTTGAAGAAAATCAATAAAATTGACAAACTTCTAGCAAGACTGACAAATAAGAAAGAGTGAAGATGCAAATTACCAATATCGGGAATTAAATAGGGATTATCACAACAGATCCTCAGACATCAAAAGGATAATGAGGAAGCACAGTTGACCTTTGAAAAACATGGGTTTCAACTGCATGGGTCCACTTATCCTTGGATTATTTTCAATAAATGTTATACTGCATGTGCTTGCTTCTCCTACCTCCCCTTCCACCCTCTCTATCTTTTCCACTTCTGTCACCCCTTTCTTCTCCCTCCCCCTCCTCAGTCTACTCAACATGAATCAAGGATGAAGACCTTTCTGTGTTCCACTCCTACTGAGAACAGTAAATGTATTTCCTCTTCTCCATCATTTTCTTAATATTTTCTTTAACTTACTGTATTATAAGAATATACTGTATGATATTTATGCAAAATATATGTTAATTGACTGTATTATCAGAAAGGTTTCCAGTCCACAGTAGGCTGCAAGTAGTTAAGTTTTGGGGGCATCAAAAGTTAAATTCATATTTTTGACTGCATGAGGGGTTGGTGCCCTTAATTCCCATGTTGTTAAAGGGCCAACTGTACTATGAAAACTCTACACACATTAAATTTGACAACTTAGATGAAATAGACCACGTCCCCCAAAAGTGAAAACTACTATGATTCACCTGATAAGTGATAGATAATTTGAATAGCCCTACAACTATTAAGGAAACTGAATTTATAAAGGTAAAACTCTTCCAAAAGAAATCTGTAGGCCTAGATGGCTTCGTGAGAAAATTCTACCAAGTGTTTAAAGAATTAACATGAATTCTACACAATCGCTTACGAAAAATAGAAAAAGAGGGAAGTCTTCTCAATTCTTTTTACTTAAACGCGTATTACTTTGATACCAAACCAAAGATAGTATCCAAAAGGACACTATATGGCTCATAAATAAAAGGTCTAACAATTAAGTTTGGGAACTTGCCACCATGCACTTCTGTCGGCAGCACTGTACAAACAACTCAGTAAGGTTTCACAACTTTAGAATATCAATGTCTCACACCTGTGTTTGTGCCAACGTGTGGTAGTGGCTTGCTGAGTAGTATTCATTATTGTGGCACGTTTTGGGGTGTGGTACATTGACAGCTCTGATGGTCATTCCAGATAAAGAGTTCCACAATTGCTTTCAAGGCTGGTCTAGGTGCTGATGTTTGTGCATAGCTTGCCAAGAAGAGTACTTTGAAGCTGACTGCAGTGATATTTAGCAATGAGGTATGTAGCATTTTTTCTAGGGGGAGTTCACGCACTTAATTGTCAGACCTCAAATAGATTAAAAAAGAAAATCCTTAAGCATATTTCAGCAAGTAAATTCACCACCATATAAAAAGAGTTATGCACCGTAGATGTGTTCCCACTAATTGCCCTCCCTCTACCCATCCTCCCCCCACCCCTCCCCTGATGTGCCTATTTTTTAAGGTCCTCTTTACCACATTAGCATCATGTAGAGAAGAGACTGCAAGGTTTGAAACAGAGACGACCTAGGAGACGGTTGTAATGACTGTGTCAGATAAATTCCTTTTCTCGACTTCATACCACAGTGAAAAAATTCTGTAGATTCTAAATGTATTTGAAAGAAAAGCTAATAAAATGTGTTGATAAATTGGATATGGGTGTCAAAAATTTTAATGAAAATGTTGGATATAAGTTGGAAAATCTGACATATGTAAATAAAAGGTGAACACTATTAGATTGCATTAGGCCATCTTCAATATGAGGGTGCTAATACCTGTAATAGTGCATTAATTTTTGGACATCACAATTTAAAGGGATTACAGACTAATTGAAATTTGTTCAGAGGAGAGTAGTCTTGATGGTGAAGGGCACTGGAATCAGATCCTATAAGTACACTTTAAGGATCAATTGATGTTTAACCTAATGACCAGGAGAAGAGGTAGGTGAGAAATAATAGCTTTTCAAATATATTTTGTCTTGTGGAAGAAATATCAAGCTTTTAAAAAATGATCCCTAAGGGGAAAAATATTATTTGATGAATGAAATCAGAGGGACACAGATTTTTACTCATTATGTACACATATCTGAATAATTAATGTCAGGCCAACTGGCATTAACTATGAATTTAATGTCATAAATTTGTGCTGGGACAGAAAATTCCTCTTTATTCATGGTTTTCAAGCTGTCTACAGGACAGCTTAGTAGGGAGGTAATAGAAGCAGCTCAGTGTTTACTGAGTGACCATCCCAAACTAGAGGTACAGATTTCTCCACCAAGTTTTTGATTATTCCACGGTTATGTCTAGAATACTTAAAGCAGGCTATGAGGATAAATATTTGGGTGCATTTTGAAAGTTATCTTGAAAAATTTTACATAATCATTCTAAATATACTTTTTGTCTTTAAAAAGTAGAACTAGCAGTAAAATTGCCTCTGGTAATATTTATTATGCTTTGCTGTAAATAATCATTTTGTTTCTTTTTTCTTCATGCTATAATGAGCCATATGTAAAGAAAGATACATTTTAATTTTTTCTGAAATAATAGTCTCCAAATAAAAATAGTAATGATAATTCCTTATGTGTTTATCTCACTTTAATTGGAATGAAGTTTATCTAGAAAGGCTTTTTAACCATTATAAAATAGTTGTATTCAACTATAATTTTCATTAGATTAATATGATGGAATTGACATAGTTGTTACCTAAGATGAAAAAATTTTGCACATCAACTTATAAATGTTGTTTTATGAAGCACACATATGTCCCAACTGATTTTAAAATTTAAAGCATTCTTACATTTGTAATGACATTTAATATTTATGTTGTCATTAAATAAATTATTATACATTTTTACACAAAATTTGATAGTTCTGGATGATCATGATCATGATTTTATTTTTTTAATTTATTATTTATTTATTTTTTAGATAAATGTCTGCCTGGGTAAAGTGCTATGGTGTCATAGCTCACAGCAACCTCAAACTCTTGGGTTCAAGCGATCTTCCACCTCAGCCTCCCGAGGAGCTGGGACTGTAGAAGCCCACCATGATACCTGGTGAGATTTTCTGTTTTTGGTGGAGACTTGCTCTTGCTCAGGTTGGTCTCGAATTCATGAACTCAAGCAATCCATCTGCCTTGGCCTAACAGAGTGCTAGGATATAGAGTGAGCCACCATGGCCAACCAGACAAGTATATTTAAAATAATAGCATATCTTTATTTTGGAAAAGAAGTTGTTTTGTTTTGTTTTGTCCATATAGGCATAGTTTTAGTGCATTTATCATTTATAGATCAAAGAATTTTAAGGTACCAATTCATTTATTCTCTGACTTGGGAAATTTCGTAGTTTGACTGAATTTCAAGGTGCAAATTTGTCCTAACAGTGATTAAGATAAACATCCGGTGCAAATCCTGATCATTGACCTCGGGGACTTCACTGTTCACTTTGCCCAGTGTAGTGTCCTCCTCTGAAATGTTACAGGGTTTCAGCCTCCTAGAGTCTTTTGAATTCTTTGCGGGGTATTTTGTTTCTCTGCTTGTTTGTGTTTTTGTTTATCATCCATCCTTTGAGGATACAGTAAAGTTTAGGTATATCACTATCATATACATTTGAAGGGACAATGTAGGTTCTTAGCAGAGACCAATGCTAATGGAAAAGGTGTCAGCACAGTGAAGGGGAAAGATGTTATTACTGAGGAGTGTTGTTACTGTGGAAAAGGGAGCTCTGTTTTGTGGACAACTGGATTCACAAGGCTTGAGGAGCAGAGAGAGAAAAGCAAATATGAGAAATTCTGGCTAATTCTGTGTTGTGTTGATGTACAGTGGAGATGAAGATCACAGGTAATGGTGGGGGATGTCTAGGCTAATCTAATCATCTTTGCCCAGGAAAGCAGAGTGAGCCATCACCTAGTGTGGAGATTCCAAGAGGGAAGTGATTATTCTTTAGGTTATTAGATTGAAAGGCAAGTTCAGAGCAATGCTTAAAGTTGGCAAGTCATAGCTGTTGCCAGTTTCTGCGAGAAGATAGCCCTCACCTTTGTGGTGTACGTGATATCTAGGAAAATTAATGACAATTTAGCTAAAGATTATTTTCTTTTTGTGGAATTTGAGAGGCATCTTTTTCTTCTCTCATGGAAGTCTGAAGCACTCAGGTGTGCGCGGCAAGAATTGGGGTGCAGAATTGGGACTGGATGGGAAGATTTCTGGGGGAGAGAACTCAGGACTGGAAGGCATCAAGTGTAACGTTTCTGTGAAAAGAGAGGGCATTAAAATGGGATGAGAAAGGCAAAATTTATAAATACAATATCCTACTTTATAAATCCTCCCTTGCAAAATAGAAATAAATATTTCATTGCGATAATATGTGCTATGAAACTCGGTTTCCCTACCTTTTATACGCTATTATTTTGAAATTCACTGTACCCCGCTATCCCTCAGAGAGGTTTGCCCCTTTGAACACTAGGGAGTGTCCGCCTAATTTCCAGTCTTTGTGTGGGGGGTTATTTTATTTTCTCCATTGTACTTTGCTTTTATATTTAATTGTAATTTTTGTTGATATAATTGTAGATTGTATTCAGTATAAGGAATCAAGCAGAGAGACCTTGCATTTGTTTTACACCAAAGTTGATATTTAAAAACTCTAGTCCGATATCAATACTAAAACATTCACATTGATATTCAAAAACTCTAGTCCGATATCAGTACTGAAACATTCACATTGACGGTCCACCCATTTATCCATATTTCTTCAGCTTTACTTTTTTTTTATTGTTGGGGATTCATTGAGGGTACCAGAAACCATACACTGGTTGCATTTGTTGGGTAAAGTCCCTCTTACAATCGTGTCTTGCCCCCCAAAGGTGTGACACACTTTGTGTATTTCCTACCACAGTCAACAAAATGAGCTGTTTCCTCACCATAGGGATCTTTCCTGTTGCCCTTTGCAACCTCCCTCTACCTTGCTCCCCATCTCTGGCCTAAGGATTGACAACTACTAATATATTTTTCCAACTCTAAATATTTTGTCTTTTAAATATGTTATACAACTGAAATCATATAGTATAATCTTCATAGATTGGCTGTTTTTTTTTTTTTTCCACTTAGATTAATCCCTTGCGAGCCATCAAAGTCCTTGCATGCTGTGTGTATCAATGGTTTGTCTGAGTAGTACTCTATGGGGCAGATAGACCAGAACATTCATCAGTTGAAGAATTTCCAGGCTGATTATAGTTTTGGGCTATTGCAAACACAGCTGCTATGAACATTCATATATAGGTTTTCCTGTGAGGGCAAATTTTCATTTCTCAGATAAGTGGCAAAGTGTCATTGCTGGGTCATATGCTTAAAATTGCATGTTTAACTTTTGAAGAAGCTGCCATATAATTTTCCAGTGTGATCGTAGCATTTGTGTGCCCACCATCAAGGTAGGGGTGATCCAGTCTCCTTGCTTCTCGGTATTTGGTATTGTCACAATTTTTCATTTTGTCCATTCTAGTTAATTAGTACTTATTGCTCATTCTCATTGTGATTTGCATTTCTCTGATGGTTAATAATGTTGAGCATCTCAGGTGCTTATTTGCTATCTGTGTATCATTTTCAATGAAATATATGTTCATGTTTATTCCTATTCTCTTGTGAGATTTTTTAAAGTGACGGATTTTGAAAATTTTGTATATGTTGTAGATATTATCCACTTGTCAACTTATTGTTGAAAATATTTTCAACTTTTCAAATTTTGTATATGTTGTAGATATTATCCACTTGTCAACTTTTATTGTTGAAAGTATTTTCTTACAATTTAGAGCTTGTATTTTCAGGTTGTCTTAAGCTTTTGTAGAACAAAGTTTAATTTTGATCCAGTTTTATGCCAAATCTTAAAGAACTTTGGTGAAAAATCCTAAAGACTATTTTTTTTTCTAAGTTTTCTGGTTTTATTTTTCACATTTAAGAATCATTCATTTGAGTCCTTTTTTAAGTTGTGAGGTTTAAACATCAGAGAAGACTATTTTTGCCTATGTTTGCAGATGTGTGGCTGCCCCAGACCACTTGCTAAAAAAGGAATTTTTTTCTTTATTAAATTGGTGTTTACTTTTGTCAAAAACTCAGCTGAGGATATTTGTCTGGGCCTATTTCTGTGTTTTGTACTCTGTTATGTTCACTTATGTGTTTATTCTTCTCTCAGGGCCCAATGTCTTGATGCTGTAGCTGTGTGTATAAGAGGACTTAATTTATAAGTAAAGTAATTGCTGTTTTGTTCATATTTCAAGATTATCATAGCTACTCCAGTACCTTTAATTCTCCACATAAATTTTAGATTTGTATATGTCTACAAATCTTTGTAGGTATTTTTGTAAAGTTGCTTTAACTTGATGGATTCATTTAGGGAGAATCTTTGTTAGATTGAGTCTTCCAATACACGAACATATTATATTTTCCTCCAATTTTTCTTTGATTTCTTTTGTTGGTATTTTGTAATTTTATTATATATATCCTGCATATAATTCACTAAAGTATACCTACATTTATTATTATATTTGGAGCAATTATAAATGGTATTGTGCTTTTAATTGCTGTTTTTCTTGCACTCCTAATTACATAGAAATGTGGTTAAATTTTTGACGTTCATTTCATATTCTGCGATCTTTCTTGTTTTAGGAGTGTTTTTTTAAGATTCCTTGTGGTTTTCGATATAAACAATCACATTGTCTATAACTATTGCCATTGTTTTCTTTCTTTCGTTCCAATTGGTAGATCTTTTATTTATTTTTCACAGCTTATTTCTGTGACTACAGAACTACAGAACTATTCAACTGCAACTCTTATGTTGAAAAAGAGTCTTAAGAGCTAATACTTTTGCCTTGTTTTGATATTAGGAGGATAGCATTTAAACTTCCACTATTAAGTATAACTAAGTTTCACTATTAGCTGTAGGTTTTTAATACCTCTATCAAGTTGAGAATTTATTATGAATGAACATGAAATTGTGTAAGAATATTGTACAACCCTCTCTGCCCTTGCATACCTGTTCGAATCTCTGATTTCAGACTTTGAGATCTCTGTCTCATTGGTGGTGAGCAGAGTGCCCTGCCCAGATACGAGTCCACACTAGCTACTCTGGGAGTGTTGCTTTCTCTGATTATTCATTTTAGGGCCCTAAGAAATAAGAAGGCAGCTTCCACACTTCAGAACAGGTGTTGCGGCTGTTTCTATGCACCCTTTGGAATAAATATTGCTATTTAGCAAGAACTTTTCAAATATTTATTTTTATTATCTTACGCCATTTCATTGTTTGGACAGAAAATAAAACCTGTACCTATGTCTAGCCACTGAAAGATACCCAAATTTGTCCAAAAGAGCTTTGACAGCATAGGTTAGATAACACAGCAGGTTTGGGGCTGTGAATTGGTTGGCACATGGCACTCCAGGGACTTGGATTCTTGTGAAAGGCTAGAGGCCAGCGTCCCATCCAAACCCAGAAGCAAGTAAGAACCAATTTCCCTGAGCAGCAGCTCCCTGGAGGTAAATGGTAACAGCATTTCAACAGAAGGAAGGCTGTTTACGGTAGGTAGAGACCTCTTTTGCAGTTTCCTTAGAACCCTGGTAAGGGGCTGAAGCAGCCCTGAGGAGGCTGTGCACACTAGGTGAGTTTGTATCTAAATCTGATCTGCAGCAAGTGAATCTAGACGTAGGCACAGTAAAGACAGAGAGGGTGGAGCATGGGACAGGAGTGCTGAGTGAACGAGTGACCCACCTCTCCTCATGCACCACCATCCCCTGCGTGTTCGCTCTGTAATTCGCCTTCTTCTCTTTTGTAGAATCGTGGTATGTTACTAAGGAAAAGGCACCGTGCTTCAGGCTAGATGTCTAGCTACTTTGGAATGAATTGTCTTAATCATTTAGCCTAAGGAATTATTTACTTAAGTAAGGCCATGGACCTTGGTGGAAAATCATCCTCTTTTCACAGTTTTAAGACTATTCATAAGCAAACTAACAATAATTTGTTTCACCATTTATCTAACAAATATTTATTGAGTAGCTATTCTATGTAAGCTTTATGACTGAGCAATGTTGACTTATAAACCAACCTTGCTGCTAATGTCATAAAAATAGCCTCAATTCTGCATGCTGTGTCTTTAAGGAAAAAAAAAATTATTGCTATTGAGTATATTTGAAAAAAATCTCTGAATGCGCATTTTAGGAGTTTGACTAGCTTTTATTTCTGAGTAAACTTTTTCTATTTACATCACTGTGAATACATGATCTCAGCTTATCCCTGAATTTATCAAGTGTCTTGAAATCCACTAGAATGAACCTGACCAATGACCATGGTTAAAAAAGAAGTCTGATGGCATTTCTTAGAATAGAATCATTTACTTAACAACTTCCTTCCACCAATCTATTTCTATCTGAACCATAGCCACATATAGTTCTTGCTTTCTTTCTTCAAGCTCTTCTTCATCTTGAGTTTGGGAACAAATGTGGTATATTTATATCTTTCTCAGATTGGCAGCATTATTTTCAACATTCCAGTTGATAAAGGATGTACTTTGTAAGTTTTGTGTTCATATATTTCCTTTCACCAATCTTTATACAGTTTGTAGCCTCAAGATCACAAAGCTTATTAAGTAAGAGTCATAGGTGAGGTTGGTTGTGTTTGTGTTAATAGGGAAATTCCACAGAGCTATTACTGTCTAGCCTCACAACTGTAGCCCATGGTAGACATTCTTGGTATTGCTGGGATCCTGATAGTGTCTCACATTCATTCAGCTCTGATTTCCACATCTAGCTCTCATTTTTGCCTGAAATCTCCACTATTGATGATTATATAAACTTGTCATTTATCGTATCTGCTTTGATTGTAGCCCCCCAACAAGCCAGGATTTATTAGACATTATTTCTTTTCTGTCGTTAAAATGAATTTTATGAAGATACCAGACTGAACAGGCTCTATCTGGTATGATTCCATTTATGTGATGCTTAAGAAAAGGGAAAACTATAGAAACATTGAAAAAGATAAATATTCACCAACATCTTGGAAAGAGAAAATTATGTATAAATGACCATAAAGGAACTTTTGTAGGGTTTATAGAACTACATCCTGATTATGGTTGTGACTGTGTAATTTATGCACTTTTCAAAACTTATGGATCTATGGAATATAAAGGGTCTATTCTACTGTATGTAAATTAGGCTTCGATTACAAAATATATCTGTTATAAAAACTTTTCCTTTAAATTTTGGCTCCCTCTGTGGTGGAACACAGACAGACCCTGCAGCTGAATCAGGTGTTGGAGGAAGGGTACAAATGACCATCTCTGCCTCACCCTGGACGCCTCCCTTCAGGCACCTTCTCCTTCCTTCCTTAGCCATCTTTGTAAATATCTTCATAAGCAGTAGACTCTTAAGGTTAATGATTCCATCTGTAGATATATAATAAAAACAAATGTTGATATTTTCTTATTCAATTGAAAATAACTCTAGTTTTATTGCAAAAAAAATTCTCTAACCATGTTGTGTATTGATTTTATCTCTGAAAACCATATGATTTGATTGATTTGATCTATGACTCGTTGTAGCAGTGAATTTTGCAACAGATGTGTGGCCAAAAGTAAACCAATGCCTCCATTCCATAATAAAATTTCTGCTATTTTGATTTTGCAGTTTCTGCTTTGAATACCTCTCAAATGGCACTCTTGCCATTGTTATGGAATTGTGAATATCCAAAAGGCTTTATGTACCTCTACAAAGGAAATGTCTCTCATTTAAATCCACTCACTCTTTATCTCCCTTTTTCATAATTTCAAAATGTTCTTATCTCCTTCCATTAACAAAGTGTGAAAAGACCAAAATGTTTTTTCTGAGTTTTTTACCCTTTAGCCTGCTTATTTCTCTATAATAACTTAGTGTTCTTTGCTAATATAGATTATTATTATTGAATGTGTTTACTTATTTTTCATGTTTGCTTTTTTTAATTTTGCAACTCAGAACTGAACACAATTCTCTCAGGAATTTAATGAAATCCAAAATATCACAGCATTCATTGTAGATATTATGTTTCTACTCCTGTTAGCTGAGTTGAGATTAACTTTTTTTTGACACTTGTGTGACTTGATTTTGTATAGATTTTGGTTTAATTTTCCCTTGTACTTTAGGTTTATATTATTCATAAATTTTATCAATATGCATTAAACATCCTCATTTAAGTCACTGGATAAAGTATTTTAAGATGCAGGACAGAAGATAATACTCAGGATGAGTATGACCCATTATTTGGAAACCTCTGTTTAATCAGATATTAACGCACCCAAGTATGAAGTCATTCAACTCTTATTTCTCCACCTTATTCACCAGGAGATCATGGGAGAATTTAAGTATCTTATTGAAATCTGGATATTCTTCGTCTACTGCCTTCTTCTGATTTTGTAGTCTAGTAACCCTGTCAGAAAAGAAAATGGATTTAGTCTAACAAGGCTTATTCTTCGTCAACCTGTGCTAGTGATTATTGCATTCTTTTCTAGTTGCTTTTAGCTCATTCATCTGACTATCAGCTCTGAATTATTATGAAACCTTCTGGGTTTGAAAATATAAATATTTTTCCTTTAAAAGTCAAACTTGCAATTTTTCTAGCACCAGTCTTCTGGTTGCTATAGTCAATAAATCCAGAGAATTTTTTTGTTGCTTCAAAGAATATTGCTCAAGTAAAAAAAGTTTCATAAGGAAATGAATGCTCTTTTCTCACCAATTAAAGTATTATTGAATCATTCATAAAAATCAATAAAAAGGTCACAACTGTCTAATGGGAAAAACATGCAAGGTTTGAACATTTTGGAATAAAATGTATTACAATGGCTCGGCGCCTGTGGCTCAATGGGCTAAGGCGCCAGCCACGTACACCTGAGCTGGCTGGTTCAAAGCCCGGGCCCGCCAAACAACGATGGCGGCTGCAACCAAAAATAAATGGCCGGGCATTGTGGCGGGCGCCTATAGTCCGAGCTATTTGGGAGGCGGAGGCAGGAGACTCGCTCAAGCCCAGGAATTGGAGGTTGCTGTTAGCTGTGATGCCACAGCACTCTATCCAGGGTGACAGCTTGAGGCTCTGTCTCAAAAAAAAAAAATGTATTACAAGTATTTAATTACTATGGAATCATTTTCATTAAAATATAACTACTTCTCAAGAATCCGATGTGCTCAAGTCTGATGTGAGGACAATTAGTGACCTCATACACGGTGGGGGTGGGGGAAGGGGAGAGCAGAGAGAGGGAGGTGGGGAGGGGGCTGGGGGGTCACCGTATGTGACACGTGTTTGGGGGCAGGACACAATTATAAGAGGGACTTTACCTGACAAATGCCGTCAGTGTAACCTGGTTCTTTGTACCCTCAATAAATCCCCAAAAATAAAAAACAAAAAGATTAGTGCTTCTCCCTCATAAAGTTCCCAAAATTGTATTCATATTCTTTAATTTATCAAAAAGCTTTAAATTCTATAATTTATGCTATGTTCTTCTCTAGAAATTGGGGATTTGGGGTATGAAATGAAGCTATTTTCTTGCCTTCTTGCATTCAAATTACAATTCAAAGCCAAGGGAAACAAAAAGAAAGCAAGTATCCAATAAATGGAATTATTTCTAATAGTAATGAGTTGACTTGGAGAATTATCTTTAATTTGTACATTTAAACACAGTACAAAATAATTTTAAACTTTGTTTTTAATTGCAACCCAAATTGGAATGAGAGAGTTGAAATTTCCTTTCAAAATCCTTGGGGTTGATCTAATAATGCAGGAGAACCTGTATTAGTGGACTCCTCAAAGCACTGTAATCAACGGGTCAGCACATGGATGTGGTCAACATGAAGGACGAGGCTTCCGCTCTTGATACATGTGTGTGGTGCCTGTTCATTTATGCTAATTAGCTCAACTTAGGAAGTGGTCAGTGTACCAAGTTGGTCCACTCCACAGGGTCCACCTTATTTAATATGTGAACACAGATCTTTCTCTTTTTGCCTTCTGAGATGGGGGTTTAGTAAGCATGGAGCAACATTTTTACAAAATCAGCATATTGGGAGTTATCACACAGAAGGAAAAAATAGCATAAACATAACAGCCATTGAAAATATAGAGAAAGTAATCCACAAAGCAAAAGAGGAATGCTTTATTTTATACAAAGAAAAAGTGAATTAAATATATTGTAAATCTCTATAATATTTAAGAACATTAATTTCCCAATTAAATTATTTCCAATGGAAACACAACAAAAGAAAATAGTGAAAATAAGGTATATTTATTAGAAATACTAATTATGAGATTTAATATACTTATTCTGAATCTGCTAATTCTCATTCTAGGATATCAAACTAAAAATACAATGAATAAAATAGTAAATGCTTTAAAACAGGCATTACTTTTATTTTTTATTTTTTATTTTTTAAATACATGTATTTTATTATTCTTAATTACATTATTCCCTCCCCCACACCCAGTGGTAAGACAGAATTTATTTACAGAAAAGAACACAGAAAACACTAAAGCTCCTGATCGAGAGAGAGAGAACTCAAGTGGGGAGAGAGACGCTCTCTCCGTTTCTCTCCTGGTCTTTCCCCGTCTCCCCAGAATTTCTTTATATTCCAACTACTATAGGGAATTTTTGATAGTTTTTTTTTATTTTACTGAAATTAAAGCTGAATATAATAACTAATTTATAAACTATAGTAAAAGTATAAGTATGTAGCCAAAAATATCAGTTCCTCCTGAAAAAGAATATTCACCTCCTCTCATTGCAATTTTTCACAAAGTATCTTACTGATTTCAGACAGAATTAGCCAAGGCAATATTGAAAATAATAAAATAGGTGTGGAATTGATTTTGTAGCTTTATA
>CAUYON010099433.1:0-10593 GCA_963573935.1 Arctocebus calabarensis
CTTTGGAGATGCTTTCTTTGTACTAAAATTTGATTCCTTTTTCTCTTATGAAAGACTAACTTACTTAAGAGTATCTTTGGCTTTGTATGACTTATTTTCATTCATTAGTGATCATTTAAAATAAAATCAAGGAAATGGGAATCTTTAAAATCTTTAACAGTGTAACTATGATAAATTGATAAGACAGAGATGAAATTATTGGGGCTGTTCATATTCTGATTCAAAACCATTTTCTAAGGCCGGGCACGGTGGCTCATGCCTATAATCCTAGCACTCTGGGAGGCCAAGGCAGGTGGATTGCCTGAGCTCACAAGTTTGAGAACATCCTGAGCCAGAGCGAGACCTCATCTCTAAAAATAAACAGCCATTGTGGTTGGTGCTTATAGTCCCAGCTACTTGGGAGGCTGAGGCAAGAGAATCACTTGAGCCCAAGAGTTTGAGGTTGCTGTGAGTTGTGACTCCACAGCACTCTACCAGGGACAACCAAGTGAGACTCTGTCTCAAAGAACAAAACAAAAAATAAAAACATTTTCTGGGCGGCACCTGTGGCTCAGTGAGTAGGATGCCGGCCCCATATACCGAGGGCAGCAGGTTCGAACCCAGCCCCAGCCAAACTGCAGCAACAATAAAAAATAGCCTTCGGTTGTAGCGGGTGCTTGTAAACCCTGCTACTCGGGAGGCTAAGGCAAGAGAATCACCTAAGCCCAAGAATAGGAGGTTGCTGTGAGCTATGACGCCACGGCACTCTACCGAGGGTGACAAAATGAGACTCTGTCTCAAAAAAAAAAAAAAAGCCCATTGGGGCATTATAGGTCAGTTAAAGTGATAGCCTTTTTCTGATGAGTTTTTTTGTGTCTTGTGAGCAAATCATTACTGTGTCCAATATGGGAATGGAATTACCACTGCTGTATCATGACTAAATATCTTGATTCTACGGTTCCCTCAGTATTACAGCCTGACTTGTAATCAATAATGAATATTTCTTGATATTTAATGTATAGGACATTTATTTATACTCAATAAATATTTTTCAAAAGGATATCATTTTAATAATATCACTCCAGCTTAAGACTTTCCTCCAGAAACCAAATTAACCAGTAGTGCTGTGTTATAGAGAAAATAGCAAGGAACAACTTTGGCTTAGGCCTTGGGAGGTCTACCATCCAGTAAATACTGACTGGTCTACTCAACTTCTCTAAACTTCTATTCCTTATTAGTAAAATTGTGCTTAACTCAAAGATTTTATGAGGAATAATTGAGGTAATGGTCATAAGTACTTTGTTAACTGCAACATGCTCTTTTCATTTTGGGATTATTGATAATAAAAAAGCAGGTCTTTATTCTTTTCTTGGTAGATGCCTGGATTACTACAGCAAGTTCAAACTCTTGCCAGATTTCAGGATGTTTGATGATCTTATCTTCCCATCCTTAACCTCTTGCCAACAGCATTTCCCTTCCAGCCTGGCCATAGTGCCATGTGCATCAGACTTCCATGTGTCTGTAGATCAAACTAATAAACATTTATGAATGCCAGCTTTGTAGAAGTCTCTGTACTAGGCTCGGCACCTGTGGCTCAACGGGCTAAGGCGCCAGCCATGTACACCTGAGCTGGCGGGTTCAAATCCAGCCCCAGGACCCGCCAAACAACAATGACGGCTGCAACCAAAAAATGGCTGGGCGTTGTGGCGGGCGCCTGTAGTCCCAGCTACTTGGGAGGCGGAGGCAGGAGACTCACTTGAGCCCAGGAATTGGAGGTTGCTATGAGCTGTGATGCTATGGCACTCTATCCAGGGTGACAGCTTGAGGCTCTGTCTCAAAAAAAAAAAAAAAAAAAAAAAAGTCTCTGTACTAGTCCAGGGGATAACAAGAGCAATCACAGTTCCTCTCTTTAAAAGCCCATGGTCTAGTTACAGGTTTAGAGAGGTCTGACCCGCTCTTATCCCTCCTAACTTTACCCTCTCAAGTCTTCCACTGGGAACAATCATTTCATTATTCATCATAAACTTCTTAAAGCCTTGCTGGGCTTCTCTGAGTTCTGGTTTTTCTTCTTCTGCCACTTATTCTCTTCCATGCCCATCTCTTTCTCTCTCTCTTTTTTTTTTTAGAGACAGAGTCTCACTTTATGGCACTCAGTAGAGTGCTGTGGCGTCACAGCTCACAGCAACCTTCAACTCCTGGGCTTAAGCAATTCTTTTGCCTCAGCCTCCTAAGTCGCTGGGACTACAGGTGCCTGCCACAATGCCTGGTTATTTTTTTCTTGCAGTTTGGCCGAGGTTGGTTTGACCCTACCACCCTTGGTATATGGGGCCTGTGCCCTACCTACTGAGCCACAGGCACCACCCGTCTTTTTCACTCATCCCCTTAAGTATTTCTTCCATAATACTTTTAGTCCATGTGCTCCTTGAGAAATTTCACCCACTATTTCAATTATTACCTATGCACTAATGACTCAAAATAACTGTCATTAGCCTAGACCTGCGACCCATATTTTCAATTCTGAGCATTGCCATTTAAATGCTGTTACCTAAAATCTAACATATACAAATTAAGCTCTTGGTGTTCCCTCTCAGCAAGCACTTCTCTTTGGGTGGATTGCTTGAGCTCAGGAGTGCAAGACCAGCCTAAGCAAGAGCAAGACCCCATCTCTAAAAATAGCCAGGTGTCATGGTAGGTGTCTAATTCCAGCAGTTTGGGAGGCTGAGGCTAAAGGATCACTTGAGCCCCAAGAGTTTGAGGTTGCTGTGAGCTATGATACCATGGCACTCTACCAAGGGTGAGAAAATGAGATTCTTTCTCAAAAAAATAAATAAAATATAAATCTGACTTAAATTCTTATATGATTTGTAATACCTCCAGCAGGATTTAAAAAGCTGCCCATGACCTGGCCTCTGCCTATCTGTAATGGTTTATTGCTTAGTCTTTTCAGAACATTCTCTTTCTTTTAGGAAACTGCCCACCCCATTCTAACCACGTGATTATTAGGAGTAGGCTGATTTTAGAGTAGCACTATCTTTGCTCTTCCAACGTATAGGAGTATCTATGTGAGCAGGCTGTACCTTTTCTCTTTCCCCTTCTTTGTTCCCCCTCCCCTCAACTTGAATTGAACTGAATTGTTCTTTTATGTAGGTATGTAATAGATTGTGTACTGGCTTCATATTAGTACTAAGTACATTGGATATTTGCTTTTCCATTCTTGTGATACTTTTAGAGAAAATGTGTTTCACCTCTGTCCAGGTTAAAAGAATAAGTTCTGAATAATTCCTCTACAGCTTCTCTGACATGTCCCACTTTTCAATTTTATGCTCTAATAATTGCTTTGTTCCTACCACTCTATAGTCATGATTCCTCACCTCTGCTCATACAGTTTCCTGAAGACCTGAAGAGTCCTTAGTTTTGTCACTCTAATTCTTCCCATAATTGAGTAAAAGCCAAAGTGCATGCCATGGTCTACATTAATGTCAGTGAATTTAAGGAAAGTGGAGAGGTTGAGTCCTGTAGTAAAGAGCCCCAGGCACCACAGAGCTTCTGATCATTACTCCTATACCCCCCACTAGACAACCTCACTGGTCAGTATTTCACTTGTTAACCATAAGGTGGAAGAATTGAGTACAGGTAGTTGTAGGTTGTTTAATCTGTCAACCCTGAAAATTTGGCAGGAGTAAAGGATTTGGAATGATCCAATAGAGGAGAAATTTGGCACTTCTATTATCCATATCCTTTTATATCAGTGGTTCTCAACCTTCCTAATGCTACGACCGTTTAATACAGTTCCTAATGTTGTGGTGACCCCCAACCATAAAATTATTTCTGTTGCTACTTCATAACTGTAATTTTCCTACTGTTATGAATCATAATGTAAATATCTGATCTGAAGGAGACCCCCAAAGGAGTTGCAACCCATAGGTTGAGAACCGCTGTTTTATATTTTCTTGCAATTATGTCACTTAGAGAGTTTTTTTTAAATAGTGTTGCCTGGATCCTACCGCCATAGATTCCGATATAATATATCTAGATACAGTGTGGACATTTGGATTTTTTTTTTTAGACAGAACCTCAAGCTGTAACCCTGGATAGAGTGCCGTGGCATCACAGCTCACAGCAACCTCCATTTCCTGGGCTCAAGTGAGTCTCTTGCCTCCACTTCCCAAATAGCTGGGACTACAGGTGCCCGCCACAACACCCAGCCATTTTTTGGTTGCATCCATCATTGTTGTTTGGTAGGCCCGGGCTGGATTCGAACCTGCCAGCTCAGGTGTACGTGGCTGGCACCTTAGCTGCTTGAGCCACAGGCGCCGAGCCAACATTTGGATTTTTTAAATCTCCCTAGGTAAGTGCTCCTATAGTGCAATCAATTAGCACATGGTACTGTCATCATAAAATAACCCTAGGTAGTTTTTAGATGTATCCAAGGTTAAGAATTGTTGCTCTAGGGTGCCTGATCATTCTGAATCCGATTTCATGGACAAGCAGTCTGGGCTGTTACCATCAATTTCTGCAGTGAAAGGGTAGGCAGTGATTGCCCTAAGGTAAAGATTCTTATCCATGAAATGATTTGGCAAGTCACTCTCTCCTCCCCTAGTTTTTGGAAGACTTTGTGAAAGATTGGTGCTCATTCCTCTTTGAACATGTAGTAGAATTCACTAGTGAAGCCATCTGGGCCTGGGCTTTTCTTTATGGGAAGTTTTTGTTTCTTTTTTTTTTAAGACAGAGTCTCACTCTGTTGCCTAGGCTAGAGTGCTGTGGCATTACATTAGCTCACAGCAACCTCAAACTCCTGGGCTCAGGCAATCCTCCTGCCTCAGCCTCCTTAGTAGCTAGGATTACAGGTGTCCACCATAATGCCTGGCTAATTTTTCTACTTTAGTACAGATGGTGGTCTCACTCTTGCTGAGGCTGTTCTCTTAACTCCTGACTTCAAGTGATCTTACTGCCTTCCAGAGTGCTTAGATTACATGTATGAGCTACCATGCCCAGCCTATGGGAAGATTTTGATTACTAATTCACTCTCTACTTGTTATAGGTTTCTTTAGGTTTTCTATTTATTCTTGAGTCAGTTTTGGAAGTTTGTGTCTTTCTAGGAATCTGTCCACTGCATCTGAGCTAATTTGTTTTTGTTTTTGTTTTTTTTTGAGCCTGGAGTCTTAACTATGTCACTCTTGGTAGAGTGCTGTGGCATCACAGCTCACAGCAACTTGGGCTTGAGCGATTCTCTTGCCTCAGTCTCCAAAGTAGCTGGGACTACAGGCGCCTGCCACAGTACCCTGCTATTCTCTAGTTTTAGTTGTCATTGTTGTTTGGCAGGCCTGGGTCGGGTTCGAACCTGCCACTCTGGTGTATGTAGCTGGTGCCCTAGCCACTGAGTTATAGGCGCCGAGCCTAATCTAATTTGTTGGCATACAATTGCTCACAGGTCATACTGACCTTTTTACTTCTTTCTTTCTTTTTTTTGTTGTTGTTGAGATAGAGTCTATGTTGCCCCTGGTAGAGTGTCATAGCATCACAGCTCACCTCAACCTCAAACTCTTAGGCGATTCTCTTGCCTTAGCCGCCCAGGTAACTGGGACTACCAGTACCCACCACAATGCCTGGCTATTTTTTGTTGCAGTTGTCATTGTTGTTTAACAGGCCCAGGCTGGGTTCAGACCCGCCAGCCTCGGTGTATGTGGCTGATGCTATAACCACTGTGCTATGGGCACCAAGCCAACCTTTTTATTTCTATAAGGCCAAAAGCAATGCTTCCTCTTTCATCCCCAATTTTAGTAATTTGAGTCTTTTCTCTTTTTCTTGATAATTCTATCAAAAAAAAAAAATTTTTTTTTTTTTTTGGTTGTGGGCACTTTGTTGCCCTGGGTAGAGTACTGTGGTGTCACAGCTCACAGCAACTTCAAAGTCTTGGGCTCAGTTGATCCTCTTGCCTCAGCCTCCCAAGTAGCTGGGATTATACATGCCCTCTTGCTCAGGCTGGTCTCAAACTCCTGAACTCAAGCAATCTGCCTGCCTTGGCCTCACAGAGTTCTAGAATTACAGGTTTGAGCCTCTGTGCCTGGCATATTGTTCACTCTTTATTTTTTTTTTTTACTCTATTGTTCACTCTTGATGTACATCCTGGAGGATTTTAAAACTGTATAAATACGTGTATTCACCATTGTAGTATTATACAGAATAGTTTCACTGCCCTAAAAATTCTCTGTGCTGTCTTCGTCTCTCTCGCCCACTAACTTCTTCTGATCTCTTTACTGTTATCATAGCTTTGCCTTTTCCAAAACATTGTGTAATTAAAGTATATAGTTCATAGCCTTTTCATATTGCCTTCTTTAATATAACAATATGCATTTGAGTTTTTTCCACATCTTCTCATTGCTTAATAGTTCTTTTGTTGGCTCGGCACCTGCAGCTCAACGGGCTAAGGCACCAACCACGTACACCTGAGCTGGCGGGTTTGAATCCAGCCCGGGCCTGCCAAACAACAATGACGGCTGCAACCAAAAAATGGCCGGGCATTGTGGCGAGTGCCTGTGGTCCCAGCTACTTGGGAGGCTGAGGCAAGAGACTCGCTTGAGTCCAGGAAGTGGAGGTTGCTGTGAGCTGTGATGCCATGGCACTTTATCCAGGGTGACAGCTTAAGGATCTGTCTCAAAAAAAAAAAAAAGTTCATTTATTTTGGGGTTTTTGTTTGGTTTTAGGGGTGGGATCTCACTGCTTTATCCCGGCTGGACTCAAACTCCAAACTCCTGGGCTCACGTAATCTTCCTGCCTCAGCCTCTCATAGCTGAGACTATAAGTGTGCCCCACTGCATCAGCTTCGTTTGTTTTTATTGATGAGTCCTTTATGTGGACTGACTTTTTAAATATGTATTTATAGCTACAAATTTTCATTTCAACACTGCTTTCCCCACCTTTCAGCCATAGGTTTTTATATGTTTGTGAAGGTACTGTTTGTTTAGGAAAAAGAAGATAAATATTTGCTCACTTCTATTTAATTACAAGTTTTGAAAATAATGAATAGATTTTCCAATTTACCTGGTTCTGAGTTTGCCTTTCAGTTCTGTATTTGTGTTTAGCACCTAAAAATATTTAGTGGACCCTTTAAATATTTATCTTTTGCCAGCTGGCAGGTATTAAGCTTTGTCAGTAGAGGGCACTGGAGAGTGACTGCAAGAAGAAAGGGTTTTGCTTGTTGCTAGTTCAGTTGGACAGGCCTCTGTGGTGTGGGTAACTTCTCCATTATCTAGTGCCACAATGCACATGACTTCCTTACTGCCTGGCTATTGCAGAGAATAGTGGCCAGTAGCCAGAAACTTATAGTATTCTCCACAGATGGTTTATAGTAGAGTGCCTCTGGTGAGACACCTCCCCAAGAATGGTTTTTACCAGCACTCTAGAAGAAGAATATCTGGCAACTTCCTTGCCACCTAGTTAGCCACAGGCACATCCTCTAAAAGTCTGTGCCTCAGCTCTGGTCAGGGCTTTTCTTGGACACTCTTACCTCAGCCCTACAGGTAGTGGCTACAACTGTTTAGACTAATCCCCCTTATTATTCCAGTCCCCTTTTATAGTGAAGTCTTTAAATAAAATTTTCTCTTTTCAAAAAAATGTGGTTCCTGCTCAATACATGGGGTTCTTCTCTCCTGGTCGGACCCAAACTGATATACTTGGTAATTTGTAAAGATGACAGTAAGGTTTTTTTGGTGAGCTGGCCTGTCAAAATTAAGGATTTGGGTTCAACAAAGAATAAAATCACCCCCACTTTCTAGCTTCATCTAAGACTTCATTTTTTTCATGAAAATTTAAAGTTTGGGCTCAGTGCCTATGGCTCAATGGGCTAAGGCACCAGCCACGTACACCTGAGCTGGCAGGTTGGAATACAGCCTGGGCCCACTAAACGACAATGGTGGCTGCAACCAAAAAATGGCCGGGCATTGTGGTGGGCACCTGTAGTCCCAGCTCCTTGGGAGGCGGATGCAAGAGACCCACTTGAGCCCAGGAATTAGAGATTGCTGTGAGCTGTAATGCTACAGCACTCTGTCCAGGTGACAGCTTGAGGCTCTGTTTCAAAAAAAATTTAATGTTTGATCTAGTACTAACATTGTATCTCTCCAAGAGAGGTCAAAGCTTTGTCCTAACCCTTGGAGAACATATATGTACTTATTGGGGTTATCTGAAAATTTTCCTAAATCAATCTTAATTTGCTTCAAATCTACCAGAGAAAATGGAGTGTATACTTGCACACTTCCCCCTTCACCACCCACAGTCTCAACCAAGGGACACAAGAAGGATATGGTTGCTTTCTGGGGGGTCCCAGTGGAGCAGAAAAACCTCTTGACACAGCCTCCCTCCTAGGGTTTTCTGAATGCACAGAGGAAGTTGCAGGAGAAGTAGGTGTTGGGTTTGAACTAGGTAGTGACAGCATCTCCCTTGGGAATCCCTGACCATTAGGGAAAGTTACTACAGCAAAGAGAGCTGAATCTATCTGACAGGTTTTACACAGTTGGGGGTTGTCCCTGAGGAAAAAGAAAGCTTGCACATAGGGTACTTCAGACCACTTTTCTTTTTGTTTAAAAAAAGTATCTAACTGAAAAATGATGTCATAATTAAGAGTACCCTTGTACCCTATTGTTCAATGGCCATTGTTCAGGCCATTGTTCAGTGGAGAGTTGATACTGAGGCCAGGCCTGGGTGCAGAAGAAAACCATATATTCTTTTTTCAGCATCTGAGGATCGAACATGTCCCAGTGCTTCAGAATACAGCCCAGCAGGGTGTTCTCTTGGCGAGAGAATATGTTACCCATCTGTGGGAAAGAACAAACGTCCAGCTTCTTAATCAATCCCACCCTCTATTCTTGGGTTGTCAAAGCATCCTCTGGCCAACCCAAGAAGCCTTATGCCAAATAAAAGGAAGCGTCCTTCCAATGCTTAGGGAAGAAGCCCTGAGGAGAATGGCCGCCTCAGCCCCTGTGCTTGTCTGGAATTAGCCACTCTTACCAGTATAGCGCTTAGTACCCGCTGGCTCTCCTATGCTTATAATGTGCCGGCACCACAGCCAGAGAAATCAAGTATCAGGGAACCTAGTCTCACCTGATGCATATTCTGCCCCTTTCTGCCCCTCCCCCCCACCCACTCCAGAGTATCAAAGTGGGGATAAGCCCTGTCCTGAGGAAAATGGCTGTGCGGTTCTTGCACATTTAACTCTATATAATCTTTACAAGCTTCTTTTAAATTCCCAGTAACAACGGAAAATAGAAGGTCTTAAATGCTGTTTTCCAACCTCCCTTTTCTTTCCCAAAAGTTAGGTAGGCAATGATAATTACTTAGTGACAAATCAGAGTTGAGAGACAATTTGAAATTTCTGCATTAAATTAGCTGAAGTCTTAAAGAAACCTGGAAGTCAGTATTTTAAACATTCCCATTTACACCAATAAATTAAACCAGAAGAAATTAAATACCCAGGGTCATTTTCTTTTTTTTTTTTTGAGACAGAGCCTCAAGCTGTCACCCTGGATAGAGTGCTGTGGCATCATAGCTCACAGCAACCTCCAATTCCTGGGCTCAAGCGTTTCTCTTGCCTCTGCCTCCCAAGTAGCTGGAACTACAGGCGCCCGCCACAACACCTGGCCATTTTTTGGTTGCAGCCGTCATTGTTGTTTGGCGGGCCCAGGCTGGATTCGAATCCGCCAGCTCAGGTGTATGTGGCTGGCACCTTAGCCCATTGAGCCACAGGTGCCGAGCTATACCCTGGGTCATTTTCATTGCCTTTCTTCATTTTTAAGAGACTGACTGAGGATTTAGGGCCATTCTTGCCTTCGGGAGTTGCCCAGGGTTTCCCTTCATAGGCCTTTAGTTGTCCAGAGAAGCCGTGTAGGGGAGTCTTTTTGCCCTTTGGCGCTGACTTGTAGTTAACATGGTTTAGCCTTTTTTTCTCAGACACATGAAAACATCAATTGAATTTAATTTTGCAATGAAAGGCAATAAAAAGGACCTTACAACACACCTACAACATTTGAGGCATACTTAAAACATCTGAAAACCAGAATGAACCCGTACAAACTAGATGTAGCAATCCTTTACCAACATTCAGACAAAGATGTAAACTACAAGGAGACAGAGAAGCAGAAGAGGTTGGGAGGTTAATAGGAAAAGTTTGGGACCATGGAAGAGAAGAGAAGATAGTAAAAGCTGGGAGAGCATGATTTCCAGAAGGCCCTCCCATGTCCTGGGGTCAGAACCATTGCTGGGGACCCCAGGGCCTCTGGGGGGTTCAACCAGAGAAAAGGAGTAAATATAGAACAGTTTCAAAAGTTTTCTGGCTTGGTGCCTGTGGCTCAATGGGCTAAGGCACCAGCCACGTACACCTGAGCTGGCAGGTTTAAATCCAGCCCGGGCCCACCAAACAACAATGATGGCTGCAACCAAAAAATGGCCAGGCATTGTGGTGGGCGCCTGTAGTCCTAGCTACTTGGGAGGCGGAGGCAAGAGACTCGCTTGAGCCCAGGAATTGGAGGTTGCTGTGAGCTCTGATGCCACAGCACTCTATCCAGGGTGACAGCTTGAGGCTGTCTCAAAAAAATAAAAATAAAAATAAAAAAGTTTTCTAAC
>CAUYON010099435.1:0-17086 GCA_963573935.1 Arctocebus calabarensis
ATTAAGGTCCACAAACTAGCAATTAGTCATTTGACATGTCTCGCCAACCCCCAACCTCCTCCTGGCAATAGTGTGTCTCAAAGATGAAAAGAGCTTCATTCTTCTTTGTTAAGGCCATTCCTCTAGGGTTAAATTCCTGAAATGAATTTATGTATTTATGGAACTCATTTAAAAATCCCAACTAACTAGCCTCCAACAATCCAGTGTGGCCTTTCCACAGGCTGCCGCTATTTTCCATTATAGTCAAAAGTTCAATGATATTTCTTTCCTGAATTTTCTTCCAGTTGACTCTACAGATGGAGCCCTCAGTATGTTGAATGCCTTGTAAGTCACAGCTAAGAGAGGACATTTTTATGTGGACAGAGTTTTAGCTACTGTGAACGCTTCAGATAAGGTGCAAACCTCAGAGGAAAAAGCAATTTTTCTCTTGCAAAGGTTATTCTCCTCCCCTCTTCAAATCCCCTTACTATAAACAGCAAGCATTGAGCACCTACGGTGTACAAAGTAAAACTATGATTTGTACATTTTTTCATATAATATTTTAACACTATTTCTGTGGGTCTTCTATCCAAAGAAAGGGCCATTATCTTGAAAGAAAACTTTTCTCAAGCAAGCTGCAGGTGGGCTTTCTTACCTACAAGCCCAGCCCATGTCCTAAAAAGGGCAAAGTCCACCAGAGTCCCCTTCAGCACCCCTACCTCCACCACCAATTTTCAGGAGATGATAAATCATCTATTTTCGCCCTGAAACTGAAACTGACAACTGCTAAGAGCATCTGCCAAAAGGTGTGTCATAGCCAGAGGTGGTTAGAGTCCCTATAGGAATCCTGTTCTCAGACTCAGGACCTTAGTAAGATGCCACTGGAATTTGCCTAAAGGCCAGGATCAATAATAACAGAGTTCCTGGTAAAAAGCACAGAATTTCCCCCAGGGCGCTTCCTCAACCTGCTATATAAAATGTGCTCCTTGCAGGAAGAAGCCCTAGATGTCGATAAGGGACCCCGGACATGGTCCGCCTACAACCAGCTGGTATCTGTCACCCCCAGTGGCAACGTCCTTATAATATTTCTTCCACCTTTTATTTTAAGATTGGGGAAATCCACCTGTCTCATCTGTAGTACTATTTGAAATCATTGTTTTTAAAAATACATCCTCCTTTATAAAAGGCACTTGCTTGTTGACATTCTACTTTCTCTGTTTACTTTTACTCAACATTTCAGTTTTCAAGAGAATACGCGGAAACCCAAAATACCATCATCAAAAACTTGTAGGCAAGTCTTAAAATAGGAAATCTTGACTTAATTTGTCGCGTTACGTCAATTTATTGGATGACAAACATGTTTCTCAGAGGGAGTGAGTTGCAGAAAGAAATCAACCAACGGACTGATGAATAAACCAGATTGATTTCCAGGTCTTTCCAAGTCAGTGGGCCACAGTGCGGCTTTGTTGTTTGGTTTAGAGGAAATTCCCAGTACATCAGCAGAAAGACATAAAAAGATGATAATGCCAAACAGAACTCTTTCTTTCCTCCTAAATAATCTACAATCCTTTTTATAAGCTTGAAATTCTAATTATCCAATTTAGGAAAATTCTGATAAGGAAGAAGAGCCATGTGGTGATTCAGACAAATCACTATTACTCCAGAGAGATGAGACCGTGGAGATAAGTAGAAAAAGACTTTACAAAAGTTAAGCGGCTTGGCCGAAGTCTTAAGACAAGAGAGACGTGGCATCAAGCTAAACTCTCAGCAACAGCCTACAAGAGTTAAGGAGTGTCCTATAGGAGTTAAGGAGAATACTCTTCTGAGACATTTCCAGTGTGCAAGACCACTGTCTGCAGCAATTAGCACATATAAACTGGCATCTTTGCTTACCCATGGGATGCTAGATTTGACAGGGTAAGATAAAAAGGTAAAAAATGTAAATTACATTATTAAAATAGCAAAAGACAATTCAGAATCTATAAACTACTTACTTTTTTTTTATTGTTGGCGATTCATTGAGGGTACAAGAAACTCGGTTACACTGATGGCATTTGTTAGGTAAAGTCCCTCTTAGAATTGTGCCTTGCCCCTGAGAAGCTGTGTCACACACCGAGACCGCACCCCCCTCCCTCCTTCCCTCTCTCTTCTCTTCCTTTCCCCCACCCCTCTTTCCCTCCTTCTCTCTCTCTGCTTACGTTTTACATCTGATTTTCATACATGGTCGGGTTGCTCTGAAATGTGTTCTCTGAGATTTCATTTCCAACCTGCTCTCAGGATACATACTTCTTTTAAATGCATAGAGCAAATCAGGTGTAAAAGAGAGGCTCCTTCCTGCTTATATTCAATGGCAATCAAAGATGTTATGCCATTTTTATTGTCTTTTAACACTAAAAGTTGTCTATTGTCACACTGTACATACAACACAGCTATTTTGACCCTCCTTGGTTCTAAACACTCATGCAAGCGAAATGTGTCCATGCCTTCAGTTTCAACTGTCACCTGAATACTGTTGGAGAATAACTCTCAAATTCATTTTTTGGTTTTTTTTTTTTGGTCCTTGTAGCTCTGCAGAATTCCAGAACATTGGACTGATAAACATCATCACTTAGGCATCTGACAAGCCCCTCAAAGTCAGTATCTATAAAGCCAACTGGAAAGCAGCTTCACCAGGGGAATGAGAGCTTCATGATGTATAAATTAAGAGAAGTCTGCAGTTCAAATAACACCCCAACCTTAACCCCTCCCTGGACAATCCTCCCAGGCCCACCCTCATCGTCTCTCCTCCTCCCACACACTCACTCTGCCCTAACCACACAGGGCCTTTCCTCACTTCAGCAAGTCTGGTTCGTTCTAACCGTGGGGGCTTTGCACCTGCCACTCTGATATTGCATATCCATGCTCTGGTAACCACACATGTCTCGGCTCCAATGTGAGATCCCTCAAGAAGATGTTCCTGTCTTTAAGGGCTCCTCCTACCCTCACTTTCCTTCTTTATTGCTCCCTGGATCCTGCTTTGCCATGTTCAATACCGAAAATTCATATTCGTATCCTAAATGTTTTGATCTCCTCAACAGCACCTGCCTTAGTCACGACGCATCTGGGGTTGCACTTGGTACAGAGCGAGCATTCGCTATTGAACACATGGGAGGATGACTGAATAAATCCACGCATCCTCACCCCTCACAGGCCTGTTCCTCCCACCTGTACTTTTCTTTACAAACGTTTCTTTACAAACGTTGCTACCATTCGCCCAATTACCCAAGTTAAAAAGCTAGTTACTTCCCTGCTACTTAAACCCTCCACAACACTACCACCAAATAAATAAATAAACAGGCAAATAACAAAAAATTATCTTCTGGAATTTTTCTCAAATCTGACCATCCTCACTGCCTCTGGGTCACTGCCCTCATTGAAGGATCCCTACTTGAGCACCACAACTATCACCTTCTTAAAATCAATGTTCCTCGCACCTACACAACGGAACCTTTGAAATATGCCACTGAGATTTTGGTAAAACCTAAGTCTGGTCATATCACCGCCTTTCTCAATGATCCTTCATAAAAAGAAAATACAAATGTACTCAGGTGTCCTGTGAAGTCTCTTGTGACCTGCACCCTATTTGCCAGTCCGGTCTCTTTCCACCACCTTGGCTGATCAACTCCAAGCACATGGCACAGACTTTCTATCCATGAGGTGGGTGGCTCTGCTCAGGGGCTCCACTCAGCACAAAAATGTCCAAAGTACGTGCACGGACCCACGGTGTGATAAGTTGCCACCAACTATTAAAGGCTTCGCTCAAGCATTGTCCTGCTTATCTGGGAACATTTAGGTGCTCCTCATCCAATTTCACACAATGGATTTTTAACATCATTATAATTTTTTTTGCATGTTTGTTTTCTCCTCTTAAACTAGGAAGTCTTTGGAGGGCTTGGTCTTCTTCACCTTCTTTTTTCTTGTTTGTTTGCTTTTGGGGGACAGAGTCTCAAGCTGTCACCCTGGGTAGAGTGCCGTGGCTTCATACCTCACAGCAACCTTCAACTCTTTGGGCTCAAGCAATCCTCTTGCCTTAGCTTTTCTATTTTTAATAGAGATGGGGTCTGGAACGCGTGAGTTCAATCTATCCACCCGCCTCGGCCTCCCAGAGTGCTAGGATTACAGGCATGAGCCTCTGTACCTGGCCTTCTTCACCTTCGTATTTTTAGCTTTTGGCGTAGGACGTAGCACTTAGAAAATGCTGTGAAATTTGTGTTCTTATTGAACTAACAGGTAAAGAAATGTCATTCAATAGTTTTCATCAATCACACCCTCTGGAATTTCTTGCTCTGGCTTCTGACTAGGAGGCATCTTTCAAACGCTGAAAAGCTTACAGCTCCCATAAAAGCATCTGTTGTAGGCTGAGCATGTGTAGGAGGGCTCTAGTAATCACTGCAGAATGTGATAAAGGGGGCCACACCCAAGCTCTGCTGACTCTGGGCCCCCCTCATTTTATCCATCTAAAATTACATTTGAATGTGCTTAGTCTTAGCCATCTGCTTTTAACTTGTAAACAATGAGAGGAGATGTCTGCTACAAATCCTGAGAGTTAGCTGGCATTAGAATAGCTCCCCTAGGTGACAATGATAAAAACAGATAAAACAGATACCGTGGCTGTTTCTAGGCATTGAGAAATAGGCATTCCTGGAGTGAGATTCTCAAGATAAGGAAAAGGCATGAAGTAAGCCCCACGTTCGCCTGGGCTCTCTGCCGGGGACAGTTTCCCAGCTGCAGTGGTGTGGGAAAGGAAGCAGGACCCCCAAAAAGTGGCAGTTCTGCTCAGCTGCAGAGGCAGAGGTTGGAGTTTAGAAGCACTAATGAAAATGGAAATTTCAGGGCAGGATTCTAGAAAGGGTGGGCATGCCTAAGTTGGGAGGGAAGATGGAGCAGTCTAAGAGTTCTGTATGGGATTCTCTATAAGACCTTAGGCAAGGGCTGAGCTGTAAATGTGTGTGGTAGGACTCCACAAGGCCTTGTAGAGAGCGATGGCTTCAAGGTTAAGATTCTAGAGGTCACATAGTACTAGGAGACACCTGATCTTTGTCCCATCCAAAATAGAGATAGTGATAACATCTCAGGTCTTCAGCTGAGCACCAGGAAGCCCATTCCTTAGGAATAAGATTCAGGACTAATTCAGAGATCACTAACCATGGCCCATTGACTGACCATCTGTTTTTATGAATAAAATTTTATTGGGACACAAACATGACTATTTATACATGTTTATGCCTGCTTTCATGTTACAATGATAGAGCTGAATAATTGCAGCAAGGAAAATATGGTCCTCAAGCATAGTTTATTTACAATTAGGGCTTTTGAAAACAGTTGCCAACATCTCTACTAGAATAAGGACTGCTCCAGATTTCCCTAACAAAGCCAGAAACCAACCTCTAATGGGATTGAAGAGAATATTCTTTGTCTTCCAAGGCATATGGTAATGCTCTCTAAAGAAAGCCCATATGATCCAGACTCTTTACAATGTAGTATCAACAATTTCCATGAGATGATTTAAAAAAATACTAAACCTAGGCGGCACCTCTGGCTTAGTGAGTAGGGCACCAGCCCCATATACCAAGAGTGGCGGGTTCAAACCCAGCCCTGGCCAAACTGCAACAACAACAACAAAAACAGCTGGGCGTTGTGGTGGGCGCCTATAATCCCAGCTGCTTGGGAGGCTGAGGCAAGAGAATCACCTAAGCTCAGGAGTCGGAGGTTGCTGTGAGCTGTGATGCCACGGCACTCTACCGAGGACAACAAAGTGAGACTCTGTCTCAAAAAAGAAAAAAAGATACTAAACATGCAGAGAAGCAGGAAAAATATGAACCATAATCATGAAAGAAAAGAAAAGCAGACAATATGAACAAACTCCAAGATGGCCCAGATGTTAGAAACAGCAAAAATTTTCAAACAGATATTTAAGACATGTTGATAAACTTAAAGGAAAATATTCACTTCATGAATGAATAGTTATATAAGATGTAATTGGAATAAGTGAAAAGCATAAGAAAAAGAGCCAATTGGGGATTTTAGAACTTAAAAAATGATTCATGGGAAGACTTAAAAGTTGATTAGAATTAGTGGGTGAACTTGAATATAGATAATGATCCCAGCTGAAGAACAGAGAACAAAAACAAAAAGGTTGAGAAAAACAAATGGAGCCTAAGTGATCTGCAGGAAAATATCAAGAACGTTAACATATGTATAAGTGATATCCCCCAAAAATATAGTGTATGAAGCAGGAAAAAAAAAACATGGAAAAAATGGTCATATATCTTCCCAATTTGGTGAAAAATAGCAATCTACGTATCTAAGAAGCTAAGCAAACTCCATGCAGGATAAATACAAAGAAAACCACACCCAGGCACATCATAGTTAAACTGCTACAAAGCAAAGATAAAAAGAAACTCCTGAAAACAGCCAGAGAAAAGTGGCATGTTACTCAGAGGTGATCCATGGTATAAATGTTCGCTAACTTCTAATCAAAACACTGGAGCCCAGGAAAGGACAGGATGCTGCCTTTAAAGGGATGCAAGAAATAAAAACCTTGTCCCATAATTTGCTACACCCAATAAAAATATTTTTTCAAAAATTGAGGGTTAAATAAGGCCGTTATCAAGAGAACAACAATACAATAAATACTCAAGAATTTCTTAAGACTCAAATGAAATGATACAAGATGGAAACTTATATCTGCAGGAAATAGAGAAATATACCAAAAGTAGTGAATACATGGGTGTATAATGGAATATTTGCCTTTTTTCTCATTGTTTAATTTCTTTAAAAGACAAGCAACTGTTTAAAACAAGAATAATATCCAATGTAGGTTTTATAATCTATGCATAAGTAAAATACACGACAAAGGATGGGAATGTGGTAAATGATGTTATTCTGCCATCATTGTGCCGTGACTTTTGGTAAATGAGGTTTTACAACATTAATTCTAAGTGGACTTTGATAAAAGTTAAGGAATCCCTGAGCAACCAATAAAATATAATGTTAAAAACGGTATAACTAAAATGCCAATAAAAGAAATAAAACTGATCAAATTATTCATTTAATCGCTACCGCTCCCCTCTCCATTCCAAAAAGGTGGAGAGAAAAAAAGAACAAAAAGAAACAGCATATGGAACAAATGGGTAGGAGACAAACAGCAGGTTGACTGACACATACACAACTAAATCAATGATGATGTTAAACATAAATGGGTTAAATACTCAAATCAGAATGTTTGTTAGATTGGATACAAAGCAAGACCCAACTGTCTGCTACCTGAAAAATACTTGTGTAGACAACCCATATTCTAGTTTAAGTAATAAACACTGATAATAAATATTATCAACATTTATACTCTTTTATTAATAAGTGATTTATTTGGTTATTTATGGCTTATAGAGAACTACAGCGTGCTGTCTAACCAGCAGTCCCCAACCATTTTGCTACCAGGGACTGGTTTCCATAGGGGAAGGAGGTGTAGGCAGAGCTCAGGCAGTGACGCCAGTGACAGGGAATGGCTGAAAATACAGGTAAAGCCACTTCCCTCAATTGCCCATCACTGGCTTCCTGCTGTGTGGCCTGGATTCTAAGTTACATGGAAGACAATTTCTCCAGGGGCACAAGGAATAGGGGAGAAGAGAGTGTGGGGATGGTTTCCAAGACATAGTGAGTATGTCTTTGCAATTCCAGTACGTCCGTGTTCATCTTCTGTGGCAGCCTCCACCCAGACAGCTATTTTTTGTCTGTGTGCATGTCTTATCTTCTTCTAGATTAAAAGCTCCCTGAGAGTTAAAAAACACTGGATAAATATCTACTGAGTACTTATCACTCAGACAATATGTAAATGTGTCAGACATTAATGATACATCTGGGCACAAATTTCACCAGAAGCTTACAGACTATTGGATGAAAATGGTACGTGAGCAGGCTATTATCAAAGATACAATTTTTGACAGATAAATGGGCGGAAGAATTAATATATGGACAAATAGCCTCAATTCAGTAGCTCTAATTTCTAAATCAAGTTCAACTACAGCCTGAACAATCCTGAGGCATCTTCCTGCAGTGGCAGCTAGCAAAGAAAAAAGCAAAATACCGAGCAGGAATTAAACAAAATTCCTTAATAGGATTTGCCCGGAAAACTTGGCATTTCATAAAGAAACAAAGTGAAGGAGTTTTACATCCTATTCCAGTAGAGCACAAGTACTTTAAATGCATCCTATGAATGATAATGTCTTTGTTGGTCTTTAGCCTTAATTTAATTGTAAAGAAATGTAGTATCATGTTTTGTTCCATGAAAAGGAATATAATCCATGCATTATTCCATCCAACAAAAATAAGTCAATATGAAGTCTAAACTGCTGAATATCTCTATGTCCCTCCATTCTATTTTTTTCTGGTTTCTTGAGGGGGTATTTGGCATTAAATCACATTTGAGTACTAATGCAGGTCCCATGGAGTATTGCTACTGTTACCCCTGTTAGAGATAACTCTCTAGCAAAACCTTAAAAGGATACTAATTCACCTTCTTGTGGCTTTGGCAATGACCAAATCCCAAGAATTCAATGTTGTTTCCTGTAACACTACCCACACAACCATTGTCATAGTCTTAGAAGGACAGACGGGGCAATCAAATTCTATAAAATTTGGAATCCACCTATCTAAGCACACAGCCCTCAGTATTTCAGGAAGCATACTTGGCTAACTTTTAAGAAGTCAATGAGCCTTTGTTTATCTTTCAGTAGAACTATATCTACCTCCTTTCAGTGAAAACATTTCGTGAGCCCCTTTTAAGTATAGTATTCTGCAGGGCTGGCTACTGTCTTTCATTGTCTACACAACCAACCCTCCCCACCTTCTCCAGGTTTGCTTGCCCTGATTTTGCTCAGCTGTTCCTGCCTCCTACACCCAACTCAAGAGTGATGCATCCTGACTGGTCCAACTCCATCCTTGTGCTCTTTTTCTCCTTGAGAGGAATTTTTGTAACTTTTTATTATTTTTGTAACTTTTATTAAATCATAGCTGTGTACATTAGTGCAATCATGGGGCACAATGTGCTGACTTCATATACAATCTGAAATATTTTCATTGAACTGTTTAACATAGCCTTCGTGGTATTTTCTTAATCACTATAGGACAACATTTATATTCTGCATTCAGTAAGTTTCACCTGTACCCTTCTAAGATGTACCGTAGGTGTGATCCCACCAAGCACCCTCCCTTCACCCCAACCTCCTCCCTCCTCTGCCCTCCCTTGCCCCTTTCTCCATATTCTTGTGCTATAATTAGGTTACAGCCTTCATATGAAAGCTATACATTAGCTTCATAGTAGGGCTGAGTACATCGGACACTTTTTCTTCCTTTCTTGAGATACTTTGCTAAGAAGAATATGTTCCAGCTCCATCTATGTAAACATGAAAGAGGCAAAGTCTCCATCTTTCTTTAAGGCTGCACAGTATTCCATGGTATACATCATAATAAAGATATCTGTACCAGAATGTTTATTGCAGCCCCATTCATAATTGCTAAGTCGTGGAAGAAACCCAAGTGCGCATCAACCCATGAATGGATTAATAAATTGTGGTACATGTATACCAGGGATTGATTTTTAAAAGGACACATGACACAGTTCTTACTAACGAGATATAAGGGGAGTCTGAAGGAGAAAGGTTTTCTTCTTACAAAAAAGCGACAAAAAGCATAGGCCCCTTTCTCCCACATGGTGACCTATCCCTTGGGAAAGCTAGACAAGGACCATGATAATGTGCTAACAATGACCAAGCGGCCAAATGAGCCTGAGTGTTTGAAGGCCACGTCTGAGGGGAAGAGTTCATCAAACCACGTCTCCATAACACGGGACATTTTATTGCACGGATTAATAAATCTTCGCTAGTAAGATAATTTTCTTTTTCCTAAACGTGAGGGAATCCTGATACAAATCTCTCTTCATGTCCATTTCTAGGCTGATTACTCATTATTCAAGGCTGCACAGAAGCAAAGATGGAGACCTGGAGTAGGGAAATCAATGTTGAGGGACAGAGGATTTGAGTTGCCATGCCAACTGAAATTCAAATGCAACATCACCCCCAAAATGTTTTGTTCACTTGGGGAGAATCCACAGAGGTGGCATTCCCCACTTGGCACCATAACCCACAGGCCACTAGGTAGGAATAGGGTGTGGGGGTGTAATCCGGAAGCCGTTTCGTTTCATTGCAAATCAGTGGACCAGGAGTTGGACTAAACCTCTGGGAAGGGTAACCAGAGCCCACTTTCATCTCTTCAAGAAGCCAAACTCCAGGTAAAGAACAAGCCTAATATTTGAGAACTAATTGCTTTGTTGGCATTAATACATAATAATGGCAATTTTTAATCACGATCCGTCACCTCAGTCAATACACCCCTAAGTAAAGGTAAAAGGTAGCTGTGAATTAAGCAACAGAAGGAAAAGACCAATTAGTCATTCTGTACTCATTTTTAAGTACAGAATTTTAACCCTGCTCATCGCAACTGTATACTTTTGTTGGAGTGAACTTGTTTGTGAAATCAAGTAAGTTCACTTCACAAGAAGCATTTATATAGTTGCGATGAGCATGGTTATACAATCATTGCTTTGATTAACATAGCCTCAGACCATAATCTTTGCCTTTTGCATTATTGTCTGGAAGAGAACAGGTGATAGGTGTTTGTCATGAGAGTTGGAAAGAAAGCAAGAGTGTTATAGTACAGTTCAGACTGTGGGCAGGTGTATGAGTTAAGTACAAGGAGAAAGTGATGGTGCATAAAACGCAGTTAGTCTGAGAAAGTTTTTTGGAGGATTCAGGATGATGGATATGGGTTAAAGATACTTGAGTAAGAAAATAATTTCGAATGATGATTCAATAGTAAAGATAAATGACAAAATCAAAGCACAAACAAACAAACAACCCCCCTTCAATATATCCAGGGAAGGTTAAGGAGGAATTAAGTGCCTAAAACAAAAGTGGCCACATCTTGGAACATTGAAATATGAGCCTTGATGTGGAGTTATGTAAGCACTTTATAGACATTGAGTTTTTATCTATCTATCACACACACACGCACACACATCGACACATACATTAACTCATTAACTCTCTCCACAATACAGAAAAAGTACAGCCACAGGGAATTGAGGTTCAACCTCTTTGAGTTCTAATTGAGCTTAGCTGACAAATAGCAGAATATAGAATGTAATCTATTTCTCTTCAACACTAGCATCCATGCTTTTTCAGAGTATCTCTGCTTGGTGAAGACTATGGGCATCAGAGACCTCAAATGCCGGGAGGGGGTGAAATAAAAATGTCTATTTAATCAAAGATGCAAAAAAGGAATTTCTCGAGAATGAAAAAAAAAAGTATCCGATATACTTGATACTACTATGAAATCAATATATAATCATCTACACATTCATATGAATGGTAAAACATAACTATAGTCCAGAAAGTAGAAGGGCAGAGGAGAGAGAGGGGAGGGGAGGGTAGAGATGGGAGAAAAGAGGGTATTTGGGGAGACCTCACCTAATGTGCATAATGCAATGGTACACTTCAAAACTATTAAGAAAAGAGTATAATTATCTTACTGCAACGAATAAGTAAGTGATTTGATGGATGTGTTAATCAGTTCGATGTAAGCATTTCACATTTTATATCAAATCAGTATGCTGAACCCCATAAATGCATCATTGTACTCAGTTATGATTTAATTTTTTAAAAGTATAAAATATCCAACAGAACAAAAAATAAAAGGAATTTCCAGAAGTAGTACATAATAAAGAGTGCTCACCCCTCCTGTGTAAATTACAAAGCACCACACTTCAGATATGTTACTATTTTTCCAATTGGACAATGACTGGCTAGTGTCATTTTATCATTTTGTAAGGCGGTATGAGACCCTTCCTTATATAGTATCCTTTTTACATATTGTTTCTTACAACTTCCTAACATCTCAAAATTCCACAATTTACTGTTTATTTATTCAATTATTTATTTGTGTGAGCCAGAAGAAAAGTAGGCTACCTTAAGGCCATCCTAAGTTAACCATCCCATTATTCTATTATTATTTTTTTTTTTTTTTTGAGACAGAGTTTCACTCTGTCACACTTGGTAGAGTGCTGTGGTGTTATAGCTCACAGCAACCTCAAACTCTTGGGCTTAAGCAATTCTCTTGCCTCAGCCTTCCAAGTAGCTAGGACTATAGGTGCCCACCTGGCTATTTTTTTGTTGCAGTTGTCATTGTTGTTTAGCTGGCCCTGGCTGGATTTGAATCCACCTGCCTTGGTACATGTGGCCAACACTCTAACCACTTAGCTATGGGCACTGAGACCCCATCATTTTTTTTAACAGTTTAAGAGAAAGACTTGACAATATGTTCTTTAAGGTAGCAAGATGGATGGAAATATGTAAATGAGAGAACTCAGCCCTGCTTATCTGAGCTATCTTAAGTTCATCAAGCAATACAGATTACTCGACCAGATGGAGCTGCGTAACCCAACTCTTTAAAGACATTTAAGAAAATAAATAGGAATAACCTCTCAAAAGAGAGCTGATTCCAGAGAATCTAATGTCTAACTTTTAGGCTGGAGCCACCCAGAAGCCCCCCATGTAAAGTATTTGGTTTTCTGGAATGAAAACATAGGCTGGAGGGAGTTAGGGGTAGAGAAGAACAGAAATGTATTTTGTGCACCCAGCTCTGCCCTTTAAAGAGGTTTTCATTTCCCCTCTTTTGAGTAGGATTACTCCCATTGTATAGATGAGAAAAATAAGTATCAGGGAAATTAATAACTTTGTCCAAGATCGTGGATTAAACTTAAATTGATCTGACATCTGGGGGAACTAGGGAACTGTAGCTCAGAGTAATTGAATATGTGGGATGTGCCTTCCCATCGGAAATTTCCCCAGCAATAACATCTGAATTCACCAAAGTAGTCATTAAAATAGTGGATTGCCTGAGCTCACAGGTTCAAGACCAGCTTGAGCCAGAGCGAGACCTCATCGCTAAAAATAGCCAGGTGTTGTGGCGGACGCCTGTCATTCCCAGCTACTCAGGAGGCAGAGGCAAGAGAATCGCTTAAGCACCGGAGTCTGAGGTTGCAGTGAGCAGTGATGCCATGGCACTCTACTGAGAGTGACACAGTGAGACTCTGTCTCCAAAAATAAATAAATAAATAACATAGAAAAGATACTTTATCACAGTTAAGAGTGCTATGTTCAAACAGTCTCATCTTCTTTAAGATCTACTGTTTACGTGACTTGGGGTTAAAAATAGGACTCAGACTGCCCTGAGACCTAATAGGGCGATCAAGCCCACAGCACACAAGTGAAGATTGAAACCAAAAAAGAACTAACTGTGGCCTTCAGGTTTTAAGAGATAGGCCCCTCCAATATCTTGCAGTGGGAGGACCCTTATATTTAACATGCAGTTATCATCAAATGAATAAATGGCAAAAATCAGCACCATTTTTCAGAGTCAACAGCTCTCTGTTGCTTGAATTTACCCCAACCAGACAAGAAAATCTCTTCTAGAAAGCTACTGGTACAAATCAAACTCGGAGCCATTAAGAAGAGAGCAAATGGAAGCATTTGGTTTTTCAGGAAACAATTTCTAGCCTGTCCCATTTCCAAACACAGAGGCAGCAGAATTGCATCTCAAGGAGATGTGAGTGGGGGAAGGGGTGGCGAGAGGTGGGCAGGGGACCAGGGATAAGGCCGGGTGTCTGGATACAAAACCCCCTGCCGTCGGTCAGAGCCGATTGCTAAGTCTCAGGAAACCCCGGACTATTTCTCCTGGAAATTAAACTGAGATTTGAAACTAATGAGGGGCTGGGGTACAGAAGAGTGTTGGATACCATGTGCAGCTAATTATTTCACCCAGAGGGGCCAGAGGGACCTTGGGACATTTCCATAGTGCCTATAAACCAGGGAAATTAATCCTAAAAGCTTCGAGGAAAATATTAGGTTCCCATCATAAAAATGCAGATATTAAATCTGCTGATAATTTCTCCTCACCTTCCTAGGAGGTTACATTAAGGCCAGGTAGGAATTTTCAGTCTCAATTAAAGTCAATCTGGCCCTTTAGTGAAAATTTGGCTGGGAACAAAAGAACTGTAACCCGGGCCAGTCTCAGAACGCACTCATATTTTTATGCAAGAATCCAGTGTCCTATGGGCACAATTTTATTTTCATAGGGAAATTCTTTCATAAGAAGGGGAAGGATGTCAATACCACTTATCAGGAATCATGATATGTAGTCAGTCAAGTAACTAGTTTGGCACCTTCTGTATACAAAGTCCTGTCTTGCTATTTTGATCAGGAATGGTGGAATTTTGGTGGTCGATTAGAGATAAAATAACACATGCATACAGGGAAATCGGCTGTTCTCTGAAAGAGTTCCAAGTCAGGTGCTACCTAAAATACAAGCTGTACCCCTCTGAAACATAAAACGATTACAGTCCTATTTCAGTCCATGACAGGGCTATGTTCTAAGACCTCGTCCTAGGATACAAACCCACACATCATGTTACCGTACTGCATCCTCCAGGCAATTATAACACAACATTAAGCATTCGTATATCTAAACATAGGAAAGTACAGTACAAATACGGTATAAAAGATCAAAAATAGTACACCTGCATAGGATAAGCACGAATGGGGCTGAAAGGACTGGAAGTTGATTTGGGTGAGTCACTGAGTGAGTGGTGAGTGACCGTGAAGGCCAAGGGCATTGCTGTACACTCTCATGAGCTTTAAACACTTGCACTTAGTCTACATTAAACGTATTTTAAATATCCTTTAATTTTTCATTAATTAATACCCTTAGCTTACTGTAGTTTTGTACTTTGCAAACTTTTTAACTTTTTGAGTGTTGTGTAGTAGCATGTAGTTTAAAACACGAACATATGGTTCTTGATGCCTATATTTTGTAAGCTTTTTTTCTATTTTGAAAAACTTTATTTGCATATTATTTGACTTTTTGTTTGTTTGTTTGTTTTGAGACAATCTGACCGTTTCACCCTTGGTAGAGTGCTGTAGCATTATAGCTCGCAGCATTACAGCTCGCAGCAACTTCAAACTCTTAGGCTCGAGAGATTCTCTTGCCTCAGCCTCCCAAGTAGGTGGGACTACAGGCACCTGCCACAATGTCCAGCTATTTTTCAGTTGCAGTTATCATTGTTGTTTGGCAGGCCAGAGCCAGGCTCCAACCCGCCACTTCTGGTGTATACAGCTAGTGCCCTACTCAATGAGCTAGGGGCACTGAGCCTGCTTTTTAAATTATTTTTTGTTAAAAACTAAGACACACTGGGTGGTGCCTGTGGCTCAGTGGGTAGGGCACTGGCCCCATACACCAAGGGTGTCAGGTTCCAACCCGGTCCTGGCCAAACTGCAACAAAAAAATAGAGCCAGGTGTTGTGGCGGGCACGTGTAGTCCCAGCTACTCAGGAGGCTGAGGCAGGAGAATCACCTAAGCCCAAGAACGGGAGGTTGCTGTGAGCTGTGGTACCACAGCACTCTACCAAAGTGAGACTCTGTCTCTAACCAAAACAAAACAAACAAACAAACAAAAAACTAAGACACAAACACACCCAGTCAGGCTAAACCCTACACTGGGTCAGGATCAGCAATATTCCCACCTTCCTTCTCTGTATTTTGTCCCACTGGCAGGGCTTCAGGGGCAGTAAGCCATGTAGAGTGTCAGCTCCTATGATAGCAATGTCACTTTCTGGAATATCTTCTCAAGGACCTGCCTGAGGCTGTTTTAGAGCTAACTTCCTTTTTATTTCTTTTTTTTTTTTTAAATAAGTAGAAGTAATGAATACACTCTAAAACAGTGATCAAAATAATAACAGTATAAATACATGAACTAGTAGCCCAACGGTTTATTATCTTTATCAAGTATCACGTGCTGTACATATTTGTAGGCCGCAGACGTCTATACGAATGGCTGCCCGGAGGGTCTCTTCACCCAGCATCACCAAGTGTGAGTAATGCACTACACTATGATGTCACCACAGCTATGATGTCACTCAGCAATAGGAACTTTTCAGCCCCCTGATAACCTTTCAGGACCAGGATCTTACATGCGGCCTGCGGTCAGCAGAAATATTACATGGTACAGCTGTTCTCAAATCTGACTGACTCTTTGGTTTCACTGGTGGAAGAAACTTAAGGACAGAACACAAACAAACAATCAAAAGTTCTAGGGTCCATCCCAGACCCTGTTATATTAAGTTCAGGCATCTTCTCAGTTTCCCTGGTAATTCAGCTAGTCTCATGAAATATTAACTTATTTTATAAACCATCAAACATCTAAGAATATGATAAAATTTGAAGGAGTTGTAAGAATTCTGTTCCAGATAACCATTCACAGGTAGAAAAGCCTAAATCTAGAGAAGCAGACAAAGGTAGAAACAATACAATAAAGGCTTCACAAATACAATTTTTCAAAAAGTGAATCTTAGTATACTGTAGATCATGTCAATACACACATACATGATATAAAAAAGCAATTAATAATTGCTAGCCAGCTTAGCACCTGTAGCTCAGCAGCTAGGCACTAGCCACATACACCAGAGCTGGCAGGTTTGAATCCAGTCCAGGCCTGTCAAACAATAATGACAACTACAAAAAAAAAAATAAATAAAATAGCCAGGCATTGTGGTGGGTGCCTATAGTCCCAGCTATTGGAAGACTGAGGCAAGAGAATAGCTTAAGCCCAAGAGTTGGAGGTTCCTGTGAACTATAACGTCACAGCACTCTACCGAGAGCAACATAGTGAGACTTTGTTATCAAAAAATAATAATAACAATAATAATAATTGCTAGACACAGTTGTCATTAGCATCAACCCCAAGAGCATCCTTATTCATGGACTGTCTAGAGCAGGGACCAGCCAACTTTATCTTAAAGAACCAAATAGTAGGCTCGGCGCCTGTGGCTCAACGGGCTAAGGCGCCAGCCACGTACACCTGAGCTGGCGGGTTCGAATCCAGCCCCCAGGCCCGCCAAACAACAATGACGGCTGCAACCAAAAAATGGCCGGGCGTTGTGGCGGGCGCCTGTAGTCCC